>JAHRHZ010000017.1:5348055-5469388 GCA_024137785.1 Ginglymostoma cirratum | reverse complement strand
GGCCTAGACCCTTCTTGCTCCTCTGATGCTGCTTGGCCTGCTGTGTTCATCCAGCTCCACACCTTGTTATCTCAGATTCTCCAGCATCTGCAGTTCCTACTATCGCTAAGGGGTGATTCAGGTTTGAGAGAGAAAGTAGATAAAGAAATGAGGGAAAGATATGTTTGCCTACATGTGCAGTAACCTTTTAGGTCCCTCTCACTCACATAGCACTTCATCAGTTTGGCACTTCTTTCCATCCAAACTCAACAGAATTGAGAATCTAAGCCCACCCAGTTTGCACTGTGTGTTATGCCTGTTCTCATTGTCAAGTGAACATGACAGACAGTTTCTGTGGTTTTCACAAAGCTTGAATTAGCAGTGGCTAGATTACATGGCTAATGTGCAGTTGTGGATTTCAACCAAAATGTGAAACATTTAAATGTCTTTCATCATTTTTGAATCAATGCAAGGTTTTTGTTCATGTTAATACTTCCTAACAAACTCAGACCAACAATTGATTTGATATTTTAGTGACATTTGCATCTTCTCATTTTTTGTTATTTGGTTGAAATTTTGTTCAGTGCTTGATGTTTGAATTTATGTGTTCTTAATTATTTGTTTAAAAATGATTTATTCATTCACAAGATGTGGGTATCACTGGAAAGGCCATCATTTATTGCCTGTCCCAAATTGCCCTTAAGAGGATGGTGTATGTTGAAAGTATTCCACAGAACTGTTAGGTTGGGAGTTCGAAGACTTTGACCCAGTAATGATAATGGAATAGCAAAATATTCCCAAACGAGGTGTGAAACTCAAAGGAGACCATTGAACCATGTTGGGGAAAGCATGCATGTTGCTCCCATGCACCTTGAAGATAATAATTAACCTGAAACTGTCAACACCCTGTAACATTACTGCAAGTCCCTTTGTTATTTTAGGATTGCTGAAACAACAAGCTCAGTTGTTCTCCATTACAGTTGCAATAATAATAGGCAAATCATACTAAATTGTCCCACATTAGTACTGGGAGTTCACAGGACAGTTGGTGTGGGAAGTGGAAGAATATGATTTAGGTAATACCCTTTTCATTTAGGACAACAACAGTTTGGACCATACGGTGGCATAAATCCCCAATTGAGTGTCCACTACCATAACAATTTACCACATGTCAAGCATTATAGTGTTGATCTAATGATGATAATTGTTTGACTTGTTTTCATTCTATTCATAAGCATATCTTTGTTCAACATTAGTGTAGTTAGATTTCAAATTTCTATAATTCAAGGCTATGTATAACAGAATAAGTAGAATAAAATAACTACAGCATGAACAGAATATTTGGCTGTTCCTTATTAGGAGCAGGACAGTATTGGTATTGTTCTCCTCATGATGCTGTTGACATTTAAAAATAAATGTTAAGATGTACAAGGAAAAACTACTGAAGCACAATGCTAACTACAATATTGCATGCATCTATGCTATCCCTTACGTAACTGCTTTGTATGCTGCATCAGTTGTTCAGTGTGTAAACAGTTCCCTGATCTACAGTTTTTTTCAGAGCTTTCTCATTACAACTTTGTATATCTAATTTACTTGTTTACTGTTATTGCAACTTTCTTTCATTAAACTACTTCTTTCAATTTTGCTTTTCTTTCTGCCATTTAGACAACAACACCCGATGAGGTGAGTTTGCTTATGTCTGAAAGTAGATTTACTTTGCCTTGTTTCATATTGTTCATGACGACGCTGCATTGTGATATTTGTTTTCTTTTTATTTTCTTTTATTTATATCAAAGCAGCTTTTCAAATGATGCAACTTTCCAAGTTTCTTTAATTACTATTAAAGGCCTCCTGTACAGAGATCTAACTCCACAAGATTCAGAACTAGTTTGTATATATTAATTTTTTATCCTAACTTTGAATATACATGCATGGTTTACAAGTTACAAACTAAATTACTCTATGGTACGTTACACATAACATTGGTCCAATAAAGTCCTGTGAAAGTTTACGGAACCAACACTTTAACATTGTATTTCTTTGGAGTTCTCTTCATCCCCACACCCCAAATATCTCAAAGCTACATTCTGAGCAATAATTATTTGGGAGGGTAATATAAATTGTAAATTATTAATTGAATTCAGGTAATCTTAATTACAGCTGTATGTATCGGTGCATTCTCCATTAAATAATCATAAGATTGCCGAAAGAAACAATGTTTTAAACTCCTGAAGGAGCAGTAGATATTTTGTGCAGAGTTGGTATTTACTTTAATGGGCATAACTGCTGGCTAAGTTTAAATTCGTAAAACTATCAAAAATTAGGTGTTGTTTTAAATTTTAATGTGGAATATTCAACATATTCCCACACAATTCCAAGCAACATTTTTAAAGCTTGATACCACAGAACACCAAGAAAAATATAAGTTTACCCTTGTCAACAGTAGAAAGCTGTTGACTATCTGAAATATTCAGCAATATCATTGTTTACATGATTTTGTTAGATATTGGTCTGAAATGAAAATTGAGCATGGTTACCATGCACCTGGAAGTAATTACAAGGCAGTAATCTAATTTAGTAATCTACGTGAAACCATAAACCAGAGAGAATGTTTGGGAAGTCATCCGAACCATAACATTAGTTTTGCAGCTTTAAAGTCGTTTCCAGATATCAATATATTTTGTAATGTCTGTACATTATGATGTTTGGTTTTTTTAATGGATTTTCTGCTGCCAATACCAATAATTGTTAATATGAATGATTAGAGTCTGGTCATTAAGAAGTTAATTATTGCAATTTATCAGGGAATTATCTGTCGTTGATTAATGTTGGGTCTTGATGTTCTTTGACTGAATACTAGCAAATGACTACAGGGTTTTTAAAAATTTATAATGTTTTCTTCTCAGCTCTCCTGTACAGGTGCAAATAATTTTGGGTGATCAAGCAATGCAGAAAATACAAAACTCACAACCTACTTTACACTTTGATTTCTTTGTGAATTGACTTTAATGAGAAAGAAGATTGGACTGCTGAAAATCATTAGCCTTCATTTTACATTCCCTCCTAAGATATAATTCAAACCCGTTGACTTTATTTTGGAGATGCCTTTCTATAACTTTTCCAAATTTTCATCTTTATGCATGATCCCTAGGTGTAGAGTTTCAACAATTTATTCAGCCAGAAAGAGTATCACAGTTGACTCAATTATTTTCCCCTGTCAAATCCAGTGCTTATGTTTTTAGTATGGACTTCTTGATATGTTTGGGCACCTTGGCATGCTTATCCTGCTGTATCTCAGCAGCACTGGGCCTGTTTGTTATCAGGTGGTTTGGTGGTCATCCTTGTCAGTAGACAGGTAGGGCCTGCTAAATACTTGTAAATTTACCTTTAGAGGCCCCTTTTGCTGTATGCTGAAGCTTATTGTATACCACAATGATTTCCTCAGATTGCCCATCAAAATTACAGGCGTCATTCCTATGTATATCTTAGGACTTCACTTTACATTTCAAAACTACAACCTGAAACAGCCTGATTCTCTCAATGCCCTACAGAAGGCTCCTTGAAGTTGGCAAATGTGCGTACACCACATTGGGAAGCACTGAGCCAGTGCTTCAGTCCGCTACTACCCCATATATGTCAGACAGCCAGTTAAAACACCTATTTCCTGCTCCCAGAAAAGCTTATCTGCTTTTTGCAAGACTGTGAAACCATTACAATGAAAATTGAACAGGTTTTACTGAGGGCATGTGCTCCACCTAATTGGATAACCTCTCAAATGATGAAGAAGAATGTTTTCCACTGCCTACTTAATTGGTATTAAATGTGGGCTTTTAAGTTCAGCTCTTTCTTATTGCAGTAAATGTGTATGCTGAACTAACTAATTATGTTCCGATGAAGTCATACACTGGGAAGACCACAACTGAACAAATGTATTTTGGTTTGTTTACATTCTACACTATGTAAGTAACTCACAAATATTGCAATCCTTTTATGGCCTTCTCTTCACCCAAATAAAATCTGATGATAGATAATAAGGAGAAATGCACAAACTGTTACCATAATTTTACTTTTTGTAACAACAGTATACGTTTTTGGAGTTCTATCCACTCTAAAATTGGACACTAATAATTTCAAACTATAGAATGCAGACAGAATAATAGACCCCCATCTGACAGAGACGCCAGCATAATGAGTTTTATATCCCTGTTAATTATGTTTTATTTTGGTTTGTTTATTTGACCAAAATGTCAGCCTCAACTATATTTCTTGGATGTAGCTAATAGATCTGTAGTAAAACTAGATTATTTTTAATGGAGATAGGATCAGTGGTTACTGAGAAAATTAGTTAACTGACAGAATAACTCCAGTAATCATTTAGTCCTTACAGCTGTTGAAAGCTTAATGTAGCTGGTTTTCTGAGAGTGGCTTTGTGCATTGACTCCTTCATAATAATGCAAAATAATAATTTTTTAAAAAAATCTTTGCGAAGAAATATTTCGCTGAAAATCTGCCACAATTCAAGACAGTAATATTTAACCACTAAAGCAACAACTGTCAGAGGATTTTGAAGGGAATTTAATTTAAATTCTGAGGTTAAGTAAGGTTCCTGTGACATAAATCAAGTTAAATTAGCTCCTCATTGGACCTGTTTATTTAGAGATTCAAACTGTGGATTGATTTTTTAATATTTGATAAATGTATCATAACGATAGCCAAAATAAGATCATGTAGCCATTTTTCTTACATCCAGTTTGCATTAATCTTGAGTGCAGGTAAAGTACACTGGTCTGTGAAAGGAGTCCTGTGAATTTAGTTAGCAGTCCACCTCCATTTTCCAAACAGGAACAGGAAAAGTAAGTGAAAATCCAAACTGAAACAAGCTGCACCTTTTTATTTGTTATATGCAAGAGGAAACAGGGATGAATGCTGCTTCATTTGGTGGCTGATATATGCCAAATCCACACAAGACCGAGGAAACTAGTTGAATGGGGAACCACAGGCAGACCTTCAGGTCGGAAGTCCTTTAAGTAATCCACAGATGTTAAAAATAGATGTCTTGAGACCCTTTCTGATCTCTTTATCGTAATTTATTTGTCGTCTCTAGCCAGTTAGGCTTTTGGAAATATTTTATGCTATTAGTTGCTAGTTTGAATTATGGAACCACAGAAATGATACAGCACAGAAGGGGACCATTTGGCCCATCTTGTCTGTGCTGACCCACAGATACCCAGTTGAGCTTTCTGATCCCATCTTCCTGCACACAGCCCATAGCTCTACAACTTATAGCACTTAAAGTGCAGATCCAGTTACTTTTTAAAAGAGTTTAGGATCTCTGCCTCTACCACCAATTCAAGCAGTGAATTCAAGGCACCCACACCCTCTGCATAAAATAATTTTTCTTCACACCCCCTCAATCTTTCTGCCACTTAGCTTGAATCTATAACTGCTGGTTTTTTGAACTCTTTGCTTAAGGAAACAGGTTTCTCCTGTCTACTTTATCTTTACCCCTCAAAATTCTGTATGCTGCACTCATGTCACTCCTCAGCCTTCTCTGTTCCAAGGAAAACAAGTCAAACCTCTCCAGTCTCTCCTTGCAGCTACAATTCTCCAGCCCTGACAATATTCTAGTAATTCTTCTCTGCACTCTTTCCAGAACAATTATTTCCTTCCTGTAATGTGGTGTCCAGAACTACACACAGTACTCCAGTTGTGGCCTCACCGATAGAATCATAGAGTCACATAGGTCTACAGCATGGAAACAGGCCCTTCGGACCAACTTGCTCATGCCACCCATTTTTCACAATTTAAACTAGTCCCATTTGCCTGCGTTTAGTCCATATCCCTCCATATCTATGTCATCCGTGTACTTGACTAAATGTTTTTTAGATGATGAGATTATATTTGCTTCCACCACTATCTCTGGCAGCTTGTTCCAGACAATCACCACCCTCTGTGTGAAAAAAATTGTCCTTCTGGACTGTTTTGTATCTCTCCCATCTCACCTTAAACCTGTGCCCTCTAGTTTTAGACTCCCCTACCTTATATAATTTTATCATTATACTTTACTTTATTCTATACCTCTGCCAATGAAAGAGAGCATTCCATTTGCCTTCTTTACAACCCTATCTTTCCTGTACTGTTACCTTTAGGGACCTATGCACTTGTATGCCAAGTTCTCTCACTTCATCTACTCTCAGTATATTCCCATTTATTGTGTATTCCCTTTTACTGTTTGACCTCCTTAAATGCATTACATCACACTTATTGGAGTTGAACTCCATCTGCCACTCACTGCCCACTGCTTAAAAAGATATTAACGGCAATGTTTTATACTTTTTTTTTGTGTGTGGAATGAACTTTCAGAGGAAGTGGTGGATGTGGGTTACAGAAGTTACAACATTTAAAAGACATTTAGATAAGTACGTGAATAGAAATATTTGGAGGGATATGGGCCAAGCACAGGCAGTTGGGACTAGTTTAGTTTGGGATTATAGTCAGCATGGACTAGTTGGACCAGAGGGTCTGTTTCCATGTTGTATAACTCTATGACTCTCCAACGGAGCTAGCAAAAGATCCTGTGAGAATATTTGTCCCAGCTCTGTCTAGGTGCAACCTGTCAGGCTTGTACAAGTCCCACTTTCCCCAGAAACAGTCCTAATGCAACAAGAATCTAAACCCTTCCCTGGTACACCATTTCTCCAGCTATGCATTCATCTGATCTATCTTCTTATTCCTGCTCTCTCCAGCAGTTATTTGCGTACACCAAATGTCATCCTCTGAATTGATTTTGGAAGAAGAGGACACAGTGAAAGATGACAAGTAAATCAGACTGCCAAGACATGTTGTATACCCTCTTGCTGGCATTTTAACTCTGGCATCTAATAACGATGAAATTTTCTTGCTTTAGCAGCTATGCTGATAAAGACTCCTCAGAGGAGGCAGCAAAATTGTCCTGTCTGTGATCACTGCAAGTCTGTCTACTGTAGTAGAAAATACCACAAAAGTACTCTGTACGTCATATGCTATTCATGGTATTGTGTGAAAGAAAACATGACATTAAAAGCCCACATTACCTGTTTAGTGGCACCCTAAAACATCTACCTATGGGATCTTGTGTTCTCCAATTCTGAGTCAACAGAGAAGAAATTCAGAGCTTTGCTATCACATAGCTGCATTAACCTTGCAGCAGAGGCTGGCACATGCAGGGACATTAATTGAAACCTGGCTGCTGTTTCTTGTAGACATATTACAAAACTGACCTGTGGAACGGTGCTGTGGAATGGCACAAAGGTCAGCCGTCCTTTCACACACCTCATACAACACTTATTCCAACCATTTAAACCTGTAGACAGAATTCTAATTTTCTTGTGGCTCATCTATGTGAAGATTTGAAAATCCTATTTCCTTTTATGTTTAATGGTCATTTGTATAATTGGAAATCTGATATCCAATTGCAGAAACTGAAACCTGCCTGAATTTTGAGTAAGAATTATTGAAGATACATTTCAGTTAAGCTTTCAATGATTGATGTATGCTAGTAAAGTGAATGTAAAAGTAGTACTATGCTTATATTGCAGCACTATCACCAGGATTGTTACATTTGTTGTTACAAATAATTTTTCTTAGGTAAGCATTTCCTCTGTGTACTGAATGTAGCAAATTATCAACTGTTGTTGACCCTTTGAACCATTGGACAAAGTTGTCGTGTTGATTTTTTACATTGAACGGGAGGTATTAGCACCGTTGATCAGGTGGGTGTCAGAGATTGATTTGTGAGATCATCATTTACTAGAATCAGTTTCCAGTGATGCTGCACTGAAAGCTTTTCTTGTTAAGGCAACAGTGAAATACAGGCCACTTAAAAATAAAAGCCAGATGATTCCTGTAATAGGAAGATCAGCCTGTTGTGGCAGAAGCAGCAGCAGCATCAGTGCTGTACAGTTCCAGATTGTTGCCACAGATATTCTTCCACCTACTAGAACTTTCCCCATGGCCATCTGGAAGAAGACTTCAAGTATGCTTCAGTTTCTTGAAATGTTAATTGAAAAGAGCCCTCAATTGGGACAAGCAAATTGTGCATGTCTTCCCCAGCGTTCAGCACTTCCAAATTGTTCTAACTTTGCTCCCCTAAAACATTCTTGCACTTGGCACTGTTCCAATTACAACAGAGTAATAGCTAATGTAGTGCTACAAAATTGACAGAAATAAAGTTCGGGGATTATGGTAGCTAAATTTTCATTGGTCTAATCAATGTAGGAACTTGTGGTAATTGGTTTGGTATATGACACCCCTTCGAAAAGCACCAGTAAAGCCCTGTACTCTTGTACCAAGATGGGTTTTGCTGTCCGTTTGTTTCAAGGATTATGGTAGCTGAATTTTAATAAGCCTAATAAATTTAAGAGGTCACGACAATCATTTTGATGTATCACACTCCACATCAGAAACCTTCAATAGGATTCCACAAAAAATGTGCCTCACACATACATACAACTCATCTATTTATAGTAGATGTTTGAGAATTTGCTTCAATGTCTGCTACAGCAGGAACACTATATAGCATTGCTGCAGCACAGTTATCAGAACAGGCTGTCTCAGACCTGTAGCCATGCAGGATTTCCTGAAGCAAGCAGTATTATGCAAGAGAGCAGGAGGACAAGAGTAGTGTTCTGGTCACCCGCAAAATAAGGTTATATTAGACCGAAGGGTAATTATCTTGGTGAGTTTATTATATGCATGGTTATAGGTAACTAATATTAGAACAAACAGTTGAACTCCGTGGATGTAGTTCTGTGAGGGAAAAACATATATCCATTATATGCTTTTAAAAATTCAATTGTGGGATAAGTGCATTGCTGGCTGGAACAGTATTTATTGCCCATACCTAGTTGCCCTTGAGAGGATGGTGGTGAACTGCCTTCAAGAACTGCTGCAGTCAATATACTGTAGGTAGATCCACAATGTTGTTATGGATGGAATTCTAGGATTTTGACCCAGCAACAATCAAGGAACAGCAATGTATTTCGAAGCAGGATGGTGAGAGGCTTGGAGGGGAACTTGCAGGTGGTGGTGTTCTGATATATCTGCTGCCCTTGTCCTTCTAGGTGGAAGCAGTCATGGTTTTAGAAGGTGCTGTCTCAGGGTCTTTGGCACATTTCTACAATGCATCTTGTAGATGGTACACACCACTACTACAGACTGTCAGTGGTGGAGGGACTGAATGTTTGTAGGTGTGGTGCCAATCAAATGGACTGCTTCGTTCTGGATGGTGTCAAGGTTGTGTAGCTGCACTTATCCAGGCAAATGGGGAGTATTCTGTCACATTTCTGACTTGTGCCTTGTAGATGGTGGACAGACTTTGGGGAGTCAGGAGATTAGTTACTCACTGCAGTGTTCCTAGCACTGACCTGCTGTTGTAGCCACTTTGTTTTTATGGCAAGTCCAGCTCAGTTTCTGGTGAATGGTGTTCCCCAGGGATGTTGATGAAGGGAAAAATTATGGGGCAGTGGGGGACTGTCTCTTATTGAAGATGGTCATTGCCTGGCATTTGTATGGTACAAATGTTACCTGCCACTTTTCAGCCCAGATCTGTATGTTGTCAGGCCTTGTTGCATTTAGACATGGACAACTCCAGAATCTGAGGAGTTGTAAATGGGTGCTGAATAGCATTGTCAGCTTTCCCTATAACTCAACAAAATTATCCACCGTATGGATGAGCCAACAGACCAGGAGGATCCAATATGTATCCAGTACTAAGTAGTGCTGAATTACTCAAAGATAATATGTGGAGTGATAGGGATCCCGTGGTCGATATTTGAATGCCTAGGAGGAAGACATTTGCTGGGATTCAGACTCCTGACTACTTACCAGTGATCCATGATGGAACCCATGTTTTGTGGGTATTACTTGAAATAGTTGATATTTCTTATGGTAGAACTGCCAGTTGCCATTCGCAGGTAAAGCATAAACTACTTAATTGGGGAACCAGCCATAATTTGCTGTAAAGTGTTAATATCATAGAAGGGGTTGGAGTAGGGGGAGGAGAAGAATATTGGTGAGATATAAAATCATTTTAATAAATGTTTTACTATTATGCTTCAACTTCAGTTGTTATGACTGGGTAAGGGGCGGCACGGTGGCTCAATGTTTAGCATGGCTGCTTCACAGTGCCAGGAACCCAGGTTCAATTCCAGCCTCTGGGTAATGTCTGTGTGGAGTTTGCACATTCTCCCCATGTCTGTGTGGGTTTCCTCCTGGTGCTCTGGTTTCTTCCCACAGTCCAGAGATGAGATGGTTAGGTGGATTGGCCATGCTAAATTGCCTGTAGTGTTCAGGGATGTGTAGATTAGGTGGTTTATGTGGAATGTGTCTGGGTGGGATGCTGTGAGTGTTGGTGTGAACTTGTTGGGCCAAAGGGCCTGTTTCCACACTGTAGGGGCTCTATGGTAAGGAGGGATTGAATATTTTACTCTTTTTCCCTCTCCCCATTTGATTACAGCATATGTTTTGAATTTTTTAAAAAGGATGCTGGATTGCCCTGATTGTATGCTTTCTATAAGAATTAATCCAAACAGCTATTCATGAATTAACAAAATAAATGATAGTTTCATTGCTAAAATTACCCAGGTAAAAACATTAAGAATGTTTCTTTTAAAAAAAAACTACAAATATATCCTGCTTCCCAGTAATGCATGCAAGCTTGTAAAAAGAGATACAACCTTACACAACATTGAATGTTAAAGTTGGCTAAGGTGCAGATTAAATAAAGTTATAGGCAGAACAGATTTATTGATTGATTGCATTCAGATGGTTTGGTTCTTACAGCTGCAGTTGTTTTTTAGTTGTAGCTAATATATATTCCATTTGCTGCTAGAACCATTGTTGTGGAATATCCAACATCTTTTTAGTGGAACTTCTGTCTGCTATAGGGATATAGACACTTTTTTGCCATGTTCAGAATTTGGATGTAAAATGAAAGACAGAGAGAGGGGCAACACAGCCACCGTGTTGCAGCTAGTATCAATCTGTCTGCAATTCCAAATCCAGCACTAAAATAGATAAAGATTGGTAATGAGACTTCTGTCCAGCTTGATCAATAACAGTTGAAAGAAATCAGATGTGAATCTCGAAAGGAAGCTGTTAACCAATGTCTGAGACTTATGTTTAGCATTGTTCTAATCGTTAAGTCTTGAATTACCCGTCTCTTGGTGAGATTGGAAGGAGCTGCTTACACCTCCAGAGATGCCATTGTGCCTATTGGCATCTCCGTAGGCTTTGCATCTCCATGGGGTGGAACATGATTTCGCAGTTGCAAATTAGTTTTAGTCACTTAAGTTTCAGTCAATGCTGTATTTTCAGGTTAAAAACTGCCTTTAAAAATACAGCACATGAGAACAATCTATGGCAAATTTTCATTTTACAGTGAGAAAGCTAAGACTGTGTGGCTACCAATTAGTTAGAATACATGTAAAGGACATAGACATCTGCAGTGAATCTGCATGATCGTTATAAAGACCTGTTTGGATAATAATCATGAACAAAAACATAGAAGCACAATATAACCCTATGAAAAAGTTAATTTAATGTAAAATTACAACACAAAATATTTTCAATGTATGTGAACTAAGCATAATGGTATTTTTCTTTCCACAAACAGGAACAAACAATGTGGTCATGCCTTGCTGCTATGGCAATTGCACACAAAGATCTAATGACAGCAGAGGTTGCTTATGCAGCAATTGGCGAGGTAATTAATTAATTATTTTTCTTTTTAAATCATATCTTTGTAATTAATCCTTCCAATGTAATACACCTTTGCATTTTTACATTCACAGAATCAAAGGTAGATTTTCAGTGCTTTCCCAAAGATTTTATGTTTGGGTACCAGGGAGCTGTTGCTACAGTTAATGGCAGCTGTACCAGCGGACACCTCCGTATTGTGGCAATTGTTTCAAAATACAAGACTCATGAAAAATTTTCTTCATAAAAATAGCATTCAAAAACGTTATTACAATAGGGGGGATATTTACCAGAATGCCTGTAATCAAGAAACTGAATTTGGATGATTGCTGTAACATTGTTTCCTGTGTTGCCAGTAGCTAGTTCAAAATTCATATGTTTTAGAGTATAATTTTTAATTTTGAAAATGGTACAGCTGGTTGAAAAGCTAGTAAAAAAATTCTGATATAAATGCAACTCTGACAATTATTTAATGACCTTTTGTGGATTATTCTTAAGATGATATAACCTGATTATTTGCTTTCAGCTAGTTAGCTTTTGCCTAGAGAAGTCATGTTGCTTCTGGAAGCTATTCTTTATAAAATGTATAATAACAACACATTTATGATAGTAGGCAAATACGAAGCCTTCCACTTTTGACCTAAAATGGATAGAACAGAGCTCATTCTAAACAGAAAAGTTAGGAACAGTGGAGGTCCAAAGAAACATAGGTCATTAAATTCAATCGACAGGTACAAGAATAATCACAAAGGCTGATGGAATGCTGACTTTTATACAAGCCATGCTCAGCTGAACAAAGTTGGACTGCACTTGGAGTACCTTCATCATTTCTGATCAGTACATCTTAGAGAGATATATTGACTTTGGAGGGGGAAAGATAGCAAGATGATACCTAGACTCCAAGTGTTAACTCAAGGACAGATTGTATAAGCATTGTGTTTCATAGAACTTAGAAGATTAAAGTGTGACTTGATTGAAAATTTTAAGATACCAAGGGGAACACTGGCTTCAGAGTCAACAAGTAAGAGGAATTTCTAAAAATTCTAAGACCATTCATGAGTAAAATCGGTAAGATGTTGATGCACAAATGATTGCAGAGATTTGGATTCTACAAATAGCAATTGATGATGTATCAATTGAATTTTTAAGTCTGAGATCAAAACATGTTGTTTATTTTTACTGCTAAAATATACATTATTCTTCAAAAAATTATCTGTAAGACATACTCAGGTACTAATGTATGTCTGTACAGTCTTTGCATATAAAGAAAAAAAACAAACATTTAATATTCCCTGCAGTTGCAGAAACACAGACATTTTAGGACAAAGAAAAGGTCTGATAACTGAACAGACCCTTGTTTGATTTTAGCAGAAAGATCTCAGACATTTGTTTTTCCCCACTGCGCGTCTGGTGGCAGCTGCCCCGAGCTTTGCTGCTTCCCTGAGCACATTGTCCTGGACCTTGGAATGTGCCAGTCTGCAACTTTGGTCAAGGTCAGCAAATACACTGGAAGACTAACAAACTTTGGGCAGACCAAGTTGATGGTCCTCCAGGTGCAATCAGTGTTTGTCTCACTGTGCATCCCATGAATAGCCCTTATCGCACAGAGTTCTGCATCACAGAGCTGCTCCAGACAAGCCACAACAAAAGCCCACTGTATCTCTTTCTCTCTAGGCCTTCTTTACAAAGGCACATTCCAGAGGAGCTGAATAACAGTGTCATTGCCACTCAGCTGCTTTGAGGGCAGTGTGTGGTGGCACATAGAGACCAGACATAACATGAAGGATCTGACATGTAGTGCCCATCTCTCTGCCAGCCAAGCTACGCTTTGGTTCTTGTTGGAATCTTCTAGCGTTGAGGTATTCTGCCAAATGACTTTGACAGTCCTCTCAAGGAACCACATGACAGGATCCACGCTGTTCTTTTCCCACAGGGTCATGAAGACACTATGTACTGACCACTTTCTGACGAACTTGTAGTCAAAGGTATTTTCTTTACAAACTTTTTCACAAAGGACAGGTAACACAGAATGGTCTAACTTCCAGCACCTAGGCCAGACCCATCCTTTGCAACACCAGGGGCAGGTAGAACCTCAGTCTGTAGTGACGCTTAGTGTGTCCATGCCGACAGTCTGCACACAGCTTGATGCAGCCACAAAGATAGCCATCAGATGAGTGCAATGTGGGTACACCTTTACACCATTCTCCAAAACTTTGTACATTGTGTTCCTGCAGACACAGTGCATTTTTGACCTCCAGTTGAAGTGAAATATGATATGGGTGACTGCAGGTTCGGGGAATGGACCAGATCTGCACCACATGCAGAAACACCGAGAGTACCTCACACCTGATGACCAGGTTTTTGCTGAAAATGGAGAAGAAGTGGTGTTCAGTTCCTGTCTCACCTTGGTGATATGGTCCTCCCAAGTTTTTGTGCGTGCCCTGGCCCCGCTGATCCATATTCCCAGCACCTTCAGGTAATCTGTCCTGATGGTGAAAGGGAAAAGGATCGGTTGACCCAGTTGCTAGACAACATGGCCTTGGCCTAGCCCTGATTTACCTTAGTTCCCAAGGCCAGTTCAAACTGGTCACAGATGCTTATGAATCTGCGATTGACAGTGAATCCAAGCAGAAAATGGCAAAGTCATCAATGTACAGATTTTAAGGGATATGGACAAATATTAACTCTTTGAATAGTGGAACAGGGTTGGGGGTGCTAAATGGCTTACACCAATGTTTCTAAGGCTGTTAGTACAAATAAATTTTGAAAATGCGTACAACTGAAACATGAAGTTCAAAATCTGCCATTAAACAATACAATAAATAAATAAATCGTGAGGAGGCACAGTGGCACCCCTACAACTGGGCCAGAGTCTTTGGGTTCATTTCTCACCTCAGACTAGATTGGTTTAGAAGATGCATTATGCCCCAGCCAAAAAAAGTTGATTATCAATCTTTAAATCCTTTCGCTATGTCTGTGGCCAGTGGTAAGAGCAGGAGAGTTTCCTGGTCAGCCAGAAATCCGTATTGTACAGCAAATAGCTTTTGCATGTTAGAAGATACCTTGTGCACATTCTGGGTATGAACAAGTGACATACTCATTCTATGAGACTGCCATACACAAATGAATGTTGTAGTGTTTGGAACCAGGTGGACCTTGTTGACTACAAGGTCCTTGATTGGAGTCGCTAACCTGGGCCAATCAGGAAAGTCTTCAGTTCTGAGGACTGACTCAGAGCTGGCTGGCCACAGCCAGTGTACTGTGCACAAGTAAATAAAGGGTGACTTGGTGACAGGATACCGGCCTCTGTGCAGTTATTTAAAATGGTAATGAAGCTCAATTTGAAAAAAAGATGTTTTATTTTTTAACTCCTAGATTGATAAAGTGCAGTACATCAACTTTATCAAGGATTTACCCTCAAAAGAGACACGCATGGCACACCTGCTGCTACTTACTGGAAATGTACAGGATGCTGAGGGAACTTTAATCCAGGCGGGCCTTATTTACCAAGCTATTCAAATAAATATTAACCTCTTCAACTGGGATAGGTGAGCAAATGAAACATGTTCTACACTAGGTTAAATTAAGATTACTACATAGATACAAGTGCACACTAGAGGTCAGTGTTGCTAAATGTTGGTGATTACACACTCATTGTTCTAAAATAGACTTTTTTTTGCTTATTTACCAAAATCACATGGCAGTGAAGCCAGAACAAAATATTTGTCCAGTGATATCTGATCAATCTCAGCCAATCTTATTTATTTACTCCACTGTCCCTTTGTAAGTAATAGTTTGTTCCAAATAGAGGATAAAATTGCGCAGCTAATAATTGATTGTGTGTAGATGTATTCATAGAATCTTAGAATCTCTACAGTGTAGAAACAGGCCATTCAGCCCAACATGTCTGCACCGACTCTCCGTAGAGCATCCAACCCAGGTCCATCCCTCTACCCTTTCCCTGTAGCCCCACATTTCCCATGGCTGATGCACCTAACCGACACATCCCTGAATACGATGGGCAATTTAGCATAACCAATCCACCTAACTTGCACATCTTTGGGCTAGTTTACAATTTTCATTTACTTATTAATGGTTTAAACATTTAATAAGATGTAACATATCTTTTTCAAGGTAGTAGTTCAAATTCACTGTGTCTCCCCATATTATGCATTGTCCCTGAAGAGAGAACAGGCTGTCCACTGATGTCCTTCGTTGCAATGCTGCAATTAGCCCTCGGGAGGTGGTCCAGTTTGGCCCAAATCCTTTGATTTCTCTTCAGACAAATCATTTGGCTTTAACTCAGTGCCATCTCATGTAACATAACTGAATCATGTGGAGAATCTCTGGAATGAATCACGTTGCCTTTTTTTTTAACAACGTTGTATGTTTCATCAAGGCACCATTAACTCAGCTAATATTTGCCATCTATAACAATGTTTTATGTCTAAGATTGTTTATTTTTAAGAGACATGGGGTGGAATCTTATAGGGGCCTGAATGATTTGGCCTATGGTGAGAAATGTGGCATATTCATACAAAGTCCAGTTATGCCTAGCTTGACATCGGTTGTAACTGTCTACATCTTTTAACTAGGTTCTCACTCAGGTGAGATTCTCACTGTGCAATAATGAGTTGTCTGTGAAGCAGGATTATTAACAGGATTAACAACTGTTTTACTGCAGACCTCACTTCATTAATATAGAACAGAGAACATTACAGCACAGTACAGGCCCTTCGGCCCTCGATGTTGCACCGACCTGTGAAACCAATCTGAAGCCCATCTAACCGACACTATTCCATTATTATCCATATGTTTATCCAACTACCATTTAAATGCCCTTAAAGTTGGCGAGTCTACTACTGTTGCAGGCAGGGCATTCCACGCCCTGACTACTCTCTGAGTAAAGAACCTACCTCTGACATCTGTCCTATGTCTATCACCACTCAATTTAAAGCTATGTCCCCTCGTGCTGGCCATCACCATCCGAGGAAAAAGGCTCTCACAGTCCACCCGATCTAATCCTCTGATCATCATGTATGTCTCTATTAAGTCACCTCTTAACCTTCTTCTCGCTAACGAAAACAGCCTCAAGTCCCTCAGCCTTTCCTTATAACACCTTCTCTCCATACCAGGCAACACCCTGGTAAATCTCCTCTGCACCCTTTCCAATGCTTCCACATCCTTCCTATAATGCGGCGACCAGAATTATAGGCAATACTCCAAGTGCGGCCACACCAGAGTTTTGTACAGCTGCAACATGACCTCATGGCTCCGAAACTCAATCCCTCTACCAATAAAACCTAACACACCGCACGCCTTCTTAACAACCCTATCAACCTGGGTGGCAACTTTCAGGGATCCTACGCACATGGGCACCGAGATCTCTCTGCTCGTCCACACTACCAAGAATCTTACCATTAGCCCAGTACTCTGTATTCCTGATAGTCCTTCCAAAGTGAATCACCTCACACTTTTCTGCATTAAACTCTATTTGCCACCTCTCAGCCCAGCTCTGCAGTTTATCTATGTCCCTCTGTAACCTGCAACATTCTTCGCCACTGTCTACAACTCCACCGACTTTAGTGTCATCCGCAAATTTACTAACCCATCCTTCTATGCCCTCATCCAGGTCGTTGATAAAAATGACAAATAGCAGTGGCCCCAAAACAGATCCTTGCAGTACACCACTAGTAACTGAACTCCAGGATGAACATTTCTCATCAACCACCACTCTCTGTCTTCTTCCAGCTAGCCAATTTCTGATCCAAACCGCTAAATCACCCTCAATCCCATGCCTCTGAATTTTCTGCAATAGCCTACCGTGGGGAACCTTATCAAACGCTTTACTGAAATCCATATACACCACATCAACCGCTTTACCCTTATCCACCTGTTTCGTCGCCTTCTCAAAGAACTCAATAAGGTTTGTGAAGCAAGACCTACCCTGCACAAAACCGTGTTGACTATCCCTAATCAAATTATTCCTTTCTAGATGATTATAAATCCTCTCTCTTATAATCCTTTCCAACACTTTACCCATAACCGAAGTAAGGCTCACTGGTCTATAATTACCAGGGTTGTCTCTACTCCCCTTCTTGAACAAAGGGACAACATTTGCTATCCTCCAGTCTTCTGGCACTATTCCTGTAGACAATGACGACATAAAGATCAAAGCCAAAGGCTCTGCAATCTTCTCCCTAGCTTCCCAGAGAATCCTAGGATAGATCCCATCCGGCCCAGGGGACTTATGTATTTTCACACTTTCCAGAATTGCTAACACCTCCTCCTTATGAACCTCAATCCCGTCTAGTCTAATAGCCTGTATCTCAGAATTCTCTTCGACAACATTGTCTTTTTCCTTTGTGAATACTGATGAAAAATACTCATTTAGCGCCTCTCCTATTTCTTCGGACTCCACGCACAACTTCCCACTACTGTCCTTGACTGGCCCTAATCTTACTCTAGTCATTCTTTTATTCCTTACAAACCTATAGAAAGCTTTAGGGTTTTCCTTGATCCTACCTGCCAAAGACTTCTCATGTCCCCTCCTGGCTCTTCTTAGCTCTCTCTTTAAGTCCTTCCTGGCTAACTTGTAACTCTCAAGCGCCCTAACTGAGCCTTCATGCCTCATCTTTACATCAGCCTCCTTCTTCCTCTTGACAAGAGATTCAACTTCTTTAGTAAACCACGGTTCCCTCACTCGACCACTTCCTCCCTGCCTGACAGGTACATACGTATCAAGGGCACGCAGTAGCTGTTCCTTGAACAAGCTCCACATTTCAATTGTGCCCAGCCCTTGCAGTTTCCTTCCCCATCCTATGCATCCTAAGTCTTGCCTAATCGCCTCATAATTGCCTTTCCCCCAGTTATAACTCTTGCCCTGCAGTATATACCTATCCCTTTCCATTGCTAAAGTAAACGTAACCGAATTGTGGTCACTATCACCAAAGTGCTCACCAACCTCCAAATCTAACACCTGGCCTGGTTCATTACCCAGTACCAAATCCAATGTGGCCTCGCCTCTTGTTGGCCTATCTGCACACTGTGTCAGGAAACCTTCCTGCACACATTGGACAAAAACTGACCCATCTAAAGTACTCAAACTATAGCGTTTCCAGTTAGTATTTGCAAAGTTAAAGTCCCCCATAACAACTACCCTGTTACTTCGCTCCTATCCAGAATCATCTTTGCTATCCTTTCCTCTACATCTCTGGAACTTTTCGGAGGCCTATAGAAAACTCCCAACAGGGTGACTTCTCCTTTCCTGTTTCTAACCTCAGCCCATACTACCTCAGTAGACGAGTCCTCATCAAACGTCCCCACTCCTTGACTAAACAATGCCACACCTCCCCCTCTTTTACCACCTTCCCTGATCTTACTGAAACATCTAAACCCCAGAACCTGCAACAACCATTCCTGTCCCTGCTCTATCCATGTCTCCGAAATGGCCACAACATCTAAGTCCCAGGTACCAACCCATGCTGCAAGTTCACCCACCTTATTCCGGATGCTCCTGGCGTTGAAGTAGACACACTTTAAACCACCTTCCTGCCTGCCAGTACACTCCTGCGACCTTGAAACCTTATTCATGACCTCACTACTCTCAACCTCCTGTACACTGAAGCTATAATTCAGGTTCCCATCCCCCTGCTGAATTAGTTTAAACCCTCCCGAAGAGCATTAGCAAATTTCCCCCCCAGGATATTGGTACCCCTCTGGTTCAGGTGCAGACCATCCCGTTTGTAGAGGTCCCACCTACCCCGGAATGAGCCCCAATTATCCAGGTATCTGAATCCCTCCATCCTGCACCATCCCTGTAGCCACATGTTCAACTGCTCTCTCTCCCTATTCCTCACCTCGCTAGCACTTGGCCTAGGTAACAAACCAGAGATAACGACTCTGTTTGTTCTAGCTGTAAGCTTCCACCCTAGCTCCTTGAATTTCTGCCTTACATCCCCATCCGTTTTCCTACCTATGTCGTTGGTGCCTATGTCGACCACGACCTGTGGCTGCGCCCCCTCCCCCTTAAGGATCCCGAAAACACGATCCGAGACATCACGGACTCTGTGGGAGGCAACACACCAACCGCGAGTCTCTCTCATTCCCACAGAATCTCCTATCTGTCCCCCTAACTATGGAGTCCCCAGTGACTAATGCTCTCCTCCTGTCCCCCCTTCACTTCTGAGCAACAGGGACAGACTCTGCGCCAGAGACCTGTACCCCATGGCTTACTCCTGGTAAGTCGTCCCCCTCAACAGTATCCAAAACGGTGTACTTGTTATTGAGGGGAACGGCCACGGGGGATCCCTGCACTGTCTAATATGCAGCTTTCTAACATACCTGTTGCCATGAGAAAATTGGATGCTGAGAATTCTTGTCAGAGTGGCATTGTCACATTGACATCCAACATTTGCCAGCCTGTAAGAACCCTCATGGTACAACTCCAATCCATTTACCAGATGCTGCTGAACTTCAGTGCTGCACCTTGAGCCACAATGGCAACTATCATTATATTGCTGCAGCAAGGATACTTTGCGCTCAGGGACACACACCCAATTCAGCTCTCCAGCCTGCTCACTTGCTTTTCTAGTGCTCATTCGCTTTGAATCTATCTGGGTGCTTGCATCATCTCCGCCATGCCTTGGCCCTCAGCCAGAGCTCCCTTGCTTACAGTACTGCTGGACTGCTGTGCCATTTATTGCAGACACACAACTAGGAAGCTTGTTATGATTGCCAGCAGTCCTCAGTCACATCAAGGGATATAGCGTTCAGCTAGGGAGCTCAACACTAAGTCACGAGCAGCTTCCAATACCCAGTGCCGGGGCACGGACACAGTCGGCTGTTCAGGGCAATCAGAGTCAGGATCCAGGAACATAAGATGTAGGAGCAAAAGTGGCCCATCATGTCTCCTCCACCATTCAATGACATCATGTCTGATCTAATAATCCTGCCTTCTCTCCATAACACCTGATTCATTACTGATTAAATAGCTGTCCATATTCAGCTTTGAATATACTAAGCAATGCAGCCTTGACAATTCTCAATGGTAAAGAATTCTACAGAGTCACTAACTTCTGAGAGAAAATCCTCCTTCTCTCCATCTTAAATAGGTGATCCCTGAGTCTAAGATTATGCCATCTGGCCCGAGACTGTCCTACAAGAGGAAAATACCTCTCTGCCTCTATCTTGCCAAGCCCCCAAAGAATCTTGTATCTTTCTGTAAGGTCACCTCTCATTCTTCTGCTCAATGTTCATTGGCAAATGCAGAATGTTCAGCACCATTCACAACTTCTCAGATAGCTGTCCAGGTCCAAATGCAGCAAGGCCTGAACAATATCTAGATTTGGGCTGGCAACGGTCAAGTAACATGCACATCAAAGTGCTAGGCAATGGCAAGACAAAATCTGACCATTGCCCTTTGGCAGTCAATGGCATTAACATCACTGATTCTCCCACTATTAACATCTGGACGTTACCATTGACCGGAAAGTGAACCAGACAGCCATATAAATACAGTGGCTACTAGAGCTGGTCAGAAGCTAGGAATCTTATAAGGAGTATTTCGCCTCCTGATTCCCCAAAGCCTGGCTACCATCTTCAAGGCACAAATCAGGAGTATGATGGAGTACTCCCCACAATACTCAAGAAGCTTGACATCATTCAGGACAAAGCAGCCTCCTTGATTGGCACTGCATCAACTAACATCCAGTCCCTCCACCACCAATATTCAGTGGTGGCGGTGTGTCCCAGCCACAAATGCACTGCAGAAATTCACCGAGGATCCTGTGACAGCATCTTCTAAACTCATGACCCCTGTCATCTAGAAGAACAAGGGCAGCAGATACATGGGAGCACTATCACCTGAAAGTTCCTCTCCAAGCCACTCATCATCCTGTCCTGGAAATGTATAATCGGCCCTTCAGTGTCACTGAGTCAAAATCTTGAAAGTCCCTTCCTAACAATATTGCAAGTGTGTTACACCAAATAGACTGCAGAGGCTCAAGAAAACAGGTCACCCTCACCTTCTCAAGGACAACTCAGGAAGGGCAATGAATGCTGAGCCAGCCAGGGTGACCAAATCCCACGAATGAATAACCGACTCCAGTAATTTCCCCAGAGGGGTGGTAGAAAGATAAACAGAATCTTGATCCAACACATTCTTCATTTAATACAAGAACTCATTGTGATGGATCTTGCCCAACTAGTTATTCTATATTGATCATAAAATTTTAATAATACTTTTAATTTTTAATCAATGAAACATATTTTAATTTCTTAGCAATATTAGTTATCTCTAATAGTTTATTTTACACAGAGCATTGTATGACATATTACTTCTTCCGTATAAAATGAAATTTATAAGTTTAAAATAATGTCATTATTGCTGAGAAATCTGATAAATATAATCCTCTTGGGATCTTTTCATATGATGACATCAGTATTTCCTAATCAGTCAGTTTATGCAATTTCATTGCCACAACTTATTTAACTGACAAAATCTCTGGCTGAAAATCAGCATTCTCAGCAAGTAGTATTGTAGATTGTTGTCATGAATTCAAAATATAACATGCTAAGAAATGATTTAGCTCAATCATTGTGAGTTCTGATTGTATTCTAATCTGATCACTATCCAAAGACTAATTAACAAGCACAACATATGAGTCAGATGCAAACTTTGTTTAAACTATAAATCATTGGTTATCATTTATTTTGCTTTAACTCGTGTTTCTTAAGATATTTAGAAAATATTCTTTGCTTTTCCACAAATAACTATTGCAAGTGAAGACTAATTTTCAGTGCTGATAAAAGAAATTGAGGAAGAAGATAGAAAAATAATTCTTAAGTGTATCTACTAGTGCTTAGTTTTATCAGTACAATGTGCCACATACTTGTATTAGGTCATTTTATTTAAAATTTTCATTCTTTTTCCAAACTCAGAGCTCTGGAACTGGCTGTAAAATACAAGACACATGTAGATACTGTCCTAGCTTACAGGAAGAAATTTTTGGAGGATTTCCAAAAAGAAGAATCCAGCAAGAGATTTTTACAGTATGCAGAAGGGGTACGTAATTAGAAAAACAAATGTTGTCAAGTCTATCCTTCTAGGATAGGGGACTGTTAGTTGCAATGGTAGTGCACCCACCACTGAGTTAGACACACTTTAAAGTCCCACCTGCCCCAGAAGTGTGTCATAACATCTCTGAACAGATTGAAAAGAAAATATCCATTCTTCCAGGTTGAGAGCTAATCAACTCAAATTGGAACATAAGGACAGATTTATGGATCTGATCTGAATGGATCTGGCTTAAATAGTTGTCATGATCTGTCCTCAGATAACTTCTTAGAAAGATTTAATTGGAACACTTTGCAATCCAGTGGTTCACCTATAAATGAAGAAAAATGTAATTCATAATTTAAATCCAATTTACCATTCAGTTGCCAATGTTATATTCGAGGTTATGTTGCTGATAGTGGAGGAAGGAGTGCACATCTCTTGCAAAATAATTCAGAAATAGATTTGGTGCATTAGCACTAAATAAATTCTGTCTCTCTTCAGAACTTGATTAGTGAATGCACATGAAGAAAATGTAATAATTGATTTTCCTTTTCTGTCTGTCTCTTCTGTTTTTCTCTGTCAGTCCCATTTCTTCCCTAATCCCTATATAATTTTCTGTACATTATTTAAACATAACATGTTCTTCCTGAGTTATATCTTTGATCTACACTCTTGAGTCAGACTGTTTACTGACCTGACCCATAAGGGAGCCTGCAGTTATGGATTTACCCCACATCTCAGGTATTATGGATCAGAAGCCCAGTACAATTAACAGAGAGCGGCCAATCAGAGAGATTGTCATTAGTGTGATTTGATCACTCAGTGAGAGGCATGGAAAATAGGGGGTTGGGGTTTGATCAATTCAGGTCGAGATCAGATGCCTCAGGAAGGGAAAGTTTAGATGCCTTTGGGTATGAAGGCCTGTAGGTGTTGGGGGCGATGGGAGTCTAATAAGGGGCGGGATGGAAATTGCGGCTTTGGTAAGGAGGAATGATCAGCCTCAGAGATGATTTTTTTGGAGGAAGATCATAGGGTTGTGATTAAACACAGAAACTCTTTGGCCTTGTACCCGAAATGAAAGAAATTGCTATGTACGCTTTTGAATCATGATTTTGCAAGTCCTTACATTGTGGGAACTGCTAGATCAATGCTAAGGGAAACCAGCCAGAAGAAATTAATGTCAAGAACTTGAATACCATTACCCTATTTGAAATTGCACCAACCGCTTTGGATTGGATTGGTCACCTATTCACCTTCCAACTTCAGTTAATGATGGAAATGTATAGGTTTGAATCAGGAAACATTTTCTGAAATTTTAGATATTTTCTAATCAACCTGTTCAGAGATGCTTTAGACACCTTTGATGCAGGTGAGACTCGAAATCAGGCCTCTTGGCTCAGAGGTAGGGAACTACCACTGTAGTACCTGCAACCAAACCAAACTCACTCACTCTGTTTAAATTTCCATTCTCTGTCTCAGTGAGGGCTCTTGAATGTGATTAATTGCCTTGCTTACACATGCTGCAGGTTACATTTAGAGTTTGTTACATGGTCAGACAGCTGACCAGGGTAAGTCCACTCAAATAAAAGCCGAAAGAACTGCGGATGCTGTAAATCAGGAACAAAAACAAAGTTTCTGGAAAAGCTCAGCAGGTCTGGCAGCATCTGTGAAGGAAAAAACAGAGTTAACGTTTCAGGTCCAGTGACCCTTCCTCAGAACTGGCCACTCAAAGCCCGTGAAAACTCCAAGGGTAGCCGTCAACACAGTGAAGGCTGAGTATCCTGTCCTGAGCTAGACTAGATACAATGTAAATGCACCCTAATAACTTTCCCAGGCATGTGAATAAATGTCTTTTTATTTATTGAAAGTAATTAGTGTTTCCTTACTAGTCAGATGGGGCAGTAGCCTGTTATTTCCCATTTGTTTGGTGTGTTGCACAAGTTACACAAGTATAAGAAATAGGCCAGGGTTTTTGTGCGGGACCAAGAGGCATTCCTACTTCCGCTGGCAGCGTAAAAATGAGAAAAGCTCATACTTTTTTGAAGAGGCATTGCAATATCCTTTATGGACTCCTGATTATGTCACTTGCCACCAGGAAGTCGCATTGGTGAGAATTTGCATAAAACATTGAATTAATTTGAAATCTTTGACTCATACTGTTTTAATGTATTATCATTTGCAGGTAGAAGTTAATTGGGAGAAAATTCAAGCCAAAATTGAAATGGAAATTTCAAAAGAACGAGAGCGTGCAGCCACTATTACTAATTTAAATTCAGCTGGATCCAGGAGCGCACACATAAACCGGTAATTTAAAGCTCAGGATTGACAACTTTAGATGGACTTTATATAACAGACCGTTAAAGTTTTTCTACCTTTTGTTTATAGTTGAAGGAAATGTTTGCAAGATTTTGGGATTAAAAGTTAAAATTCGGTTAAGCAAGTTTATTTTTTATCACAGCACAATAAACAAGTATTTTTCAAGTAATGTCATTCATTTGTTATTGAAATATATTTACTGTACTTTTCAAACAATTGTGGTTTTCTCTTCTGTGTTAAATACAAAGCAGAATTAATTTAATTTGAAATAATCAATTTCAAAAGCTTGTGTTGTAGTTCCAACATTAATCATCATAATAAATGATCTTATTATATGTTAGTTGTAATAAATGACAATTAAATAATGTAATTTGGAGATTTATTTTTTATTGTGTATGATATTGGAAATAGGACTCCATACTAAATCCTAGAGTAAGAAAATTCTTGTCTGAGTTTATTAGTCAACAAATATTTATAATTAACATTCCATTAGTCAAACATGACATGTTATACAAGCTCAACAAATGTCCATTGTTCTTCTATGATTCTGGGATTTCTTAGTCCTTTGAACTTCTTCTTTTGTCTCACAACATATTTCATGGTTTTAACTTGCTTAATTTAATTCTAATATATCTGCAAAACAGCTTTGCAACGTTAAGACTTCAACTCTAATCTCCCAGTTTAATTTAATTGCTATAGTAATAGCTACTTGTTCAATGATTCTCCCTCTCGGCAACTATTGCCAAGTGCACACTACTAAAAGCAGCTTCCTAACAAAAGCTGCTTATTTTCATTTTATCTTAAAGCAGTTTTATTGGACTAATATCTATGCTTGAATTTCTTATGGCAAATCCTCAAGTTATGCCTAGACTTCTCAGAGCAAATGCCTTAGCTTACCTATATCTGGATTTTTTATACCAAATCCTTAACCTATGACAGGTACCCATTGACCCATAATGCCCATGGTAAGTGCCACTACTAACTCCTAACTTTTTCTCCTGGCAAGGGTCCCATAAATGCCTTCTCGAAAAGTGCTATTCCCTGGCTATTGTGTTATTTTTTTACACATTTTGCACCCTTCTTATGTCCCCTTCAGAGCATGCTTTCCTGCATATCTTTCTGTCATTTGCAAATCTAAATACTTATTCTGTGTCTTCTGAAGTATCATCTTAAATGTCTCACACTACTTCTTGATATATCCCCTAGCCAAGTATTCCAGTTCACTTCAGCTAGCTTGGCTTTCATAACCACATATCTGTCCTTATTTAATTTTAAAATACTAGCCTTAGACCTACTCTTCTCCCTTTCAAACTAAATGTAAAACTCAATCATAGTGTGGTTGTTGCAACTAAGTAGTGGCTTTACTCTGAGGTCATTAATTAATCTTGTTACATTAAACATTACCAAGGCGAGTATAACATCAGTATAATTAAAGTCTAGTATCTCTGGCTTGTTCCAAAATGTGCTCCTCTAAGAACCCATTGAAAGCATTCTATGAATTCCTCATCTAGGCTACCATTGCCAATTGTATTTTTCCAGATTATATATAGATTGAAGTCATCCATGATTATTCTGGTCTCTAACACCAGCACCCAATATTTATTCTCTATGTCATACCACGTTGTGTAGACCATCTCTAGTAGTAATTTCTATCTCATAGTATTCCTCATCTCCACCCAAACTGATTCTACATTCTGATCTTCTAATTCAAGGCCTTTTCTAACTATTATACCAATGTCACCTTTGATTAATGGTGCTACTCCTTCACGTTTACCTAGCTTCTTGAATGTCATATTCCCCTGAATATTTAGGTCCTAATCTTTATCATCTTGCAGCCACTTCTCCGTAATAACTATCCAATCATATTTATTTCCTTCAATTTGTGTGATCAATTAATTTAGTTTGTTATGAATGCTATGCACATTCACATAAAGAGACATTGGTTATGTCTTTGTGTTATCATTCTAATACCTAGTCTTCACTGTTGGTGTATTCTTTACCTGTCCATTCCTGCCATTCTCTAACCTTTTTACATGTTACCATTTTGCTGTCTTCCCTTGGCTCTAGACCTTGATTCACTACATCTATCCAAGCTTACGCTCTCAACTCCATTGTTTAATTTATAGCTTCTCTGCGAAGCCTCTCTGCTTTTCTCATTATTTATATAGGTTTACTTGAACACAGATCTTGACATTTTAGGTGTAGACTGTCCCAAAAATACAGCCCCCATTTTCCCCACTATTGGTGTCAGTGTCCCACGAACCAGAACCCACCAGTCTTGAGCCACATATTAATTTCAATAATCTTACGTGCCCTCTGCCAATTAGCACATGACTCGTGTAATAATCCCGAGATTATTTCCTTGGAGATTCTGCTCTTCACTAGGTGCCTAGCTCCTTACACTGTCTAAGCAGACATAATTTCCTTGTCTAACCTACATTTTTAGTAACTACACGGATAATGATGACTGAATCCTCCCATCCTACTACAAGTTCCCCTGCAGCTCTTACTAGATGTCCCAAACCTGGTACACAGGGAAGGCAACACAGTCTGTGGACTGAGGCTGTTGGCTGCACAAAATAGTGTCTATCCCTCTCATTATACAATCGCCTACGATCACTACATTGATTTTGCTCCCCCATTTGAATGTTGCTATGGGCAGTTACCACATCCACCTTGCGGCTTTCACTGTCATCCAGATCAGCAGGAAGAATCTCAAACCAGTTGGCCAAGTGCAAAGGCTGAAGCTCCTGCCCCCTAGGTCCCTTTACCCATCTCGCTCGCAGTCTTGCCTTCCTTTACGTGACTACTGACCAAATCAGAAAACCCTAAATGTGGGGGGCGTGAATGCCTCCTGCCAGTGGCCCACAACACCTACTGGATGACCAATTTTGAGTTGTTAGATCTGTTAGAAATGTATCCCATTTAGCACAGTGGTAGTGTCACACAAAAGGATAGAGTGGATGTCATCAGGAATGTGAAGATGTCATCAGTGAGCTCAAGCAAATGTATTGACTATGAGAGCACAATTAAAATTGACATTCAGAAAAAGATAAACTCCATGGGAGCCTTGTTTTGACAATTGGAGGGAACTTTCGCTTTTCCTAATTTGGTACCTTGATGCAACTGTAATAGGTTATCTTTTTCTGTAATATTTATTGTTAATGTTGCACTGTTTTCACAAAATTAAGAGGTGTGAAGAGGATACAGTTCTGTTATTTGTACTTCAGTGGTATGGTTATTCAGACTTCAATAGGATTGTACAGCAGCAAGTACTTTTCAGAAGATTTATGAACGGGAATTTCTTAGCAGTTTCATTGGTTCTGTACCCATCCGGCCCTTTGAGCCTGCTCTGCCATTCAGTATGATCATGGCTGATCATCCAGCTCAGTACCCTGTTCCTGCTTTCTCCCCATAACCTTTGATTCTTTTAGTCCTAGGAAGTATATCTAAATCCTTCTGGAAATTATTCAACATCTTGCTGTTTGTGGGACTTGCAGTGGCTGCCACATTTCCCTTCCTTTGTAACAATTTCAACACCTTACATTGGCTCTAAAATGTTTTGAGACTTCCTGAAGTCTCAAAAAATGCTCTGAAAATTCAAATCTTTCACAATTTTTCTTTTTTTTTTAACTCCAGCAATGATATGATTAGTGATAGTTTGTATTTTCTCAAAGTTCTGATTGCATGCTGTTCTTTATTTTAGAACAGCAACAACTGCATAGCATACATTGATAACATTCCACCAATTACTCACTAACATTTTCATCAAATTGGACAAAACCTAAAAATCATCAGCATAGATTATTTAAACTCAATAAGACAGCACCTATTTTCAAAAAATTAATTGAGAGAGACTCTTAAATGTATGTCAGATGCAGTATTGATCTGCTGACTACATTAATCAACTAGTCACTTGTTTTTGTCAAGATAACATGTTACAGCAAATGCTCTTAAAGATTTTCCCTGTATTTTTAAATTAGGTCATGCGTGATGATGATGGTAATGTAGAATTGAATGCTTTTCCAATTATTGCGCCATGCATCAGTATCATTCAACAATGTTATAAACATAAACCTAGGTGTTCACAGAATTGTTACTGTTCAGGCGAAGGTGATTAAGCCCTTTTTTGTTTCATTTGTTCGTTGGATATGGCCCAAATCTAATTGCCCTGGGGGAGATGATAATAAGCTGCCCTCTTAAACTACTGTAGGCCTTGCGGAGTATGGGCAGTGCTGTTAGGAATGGAGTTCCAGGATTTTGATCTAACAACAGGAAAGGAATGGTTCCAAGGCAGAATGATGTGTTGCCGAAAGGGGAATTTGCAGATGGTAGTGTTCCACTGCATTTGTCTTTCTAGACCGTATAGTTTGCTGGTTTGGAAGGTGCTGTCGAAGGAGCCTTGGCAAGTTACTGCATTGGGTGGATGGCATGCCAATCAAGTGGGTTGCTTTGTCCTGGATGGTTTCAACCTTCTTGAACCTTGCCAGAATTTCACTGACTCAAGCAAGTGGAGAGCTTTCCATCACATTCTGGACATATAACTCAGTGAGTAGGCATTGTGGAGACAGAAAATGAATTATTTAGTACATAATTCCAAGTCGCTGATCTGCTATTATAGTGACAGTATTTCTATAGCTAGTCAGTTCAGTTTCTGGTCAATGTATCATAGAATCCCTACAGTGTGGAAACAGACCCTTCGGCCCAACAAGTCCACACTGAACCTCGGAGCATCCCATCGAGACTCATCCCCCTATAACCCATCTAATCTACACATCCCTGAACACTACAGACAATTTAGCACAGCCAATCCGCCTAGTGTGCACATCTTTGGACTGTGGGAGGAAACTCGCACAGACATGGAGAGAATGTACAAACTCCACACAGACAGTCGCCCAAGGGTGGAATCGAACCCAAGTCCCTCGTGCTGCGAGGCAGCAGTGCTAACCACTGAGACACCGTGCCATCCAAATGTAATTCCTAGGATATTGATAGTGGGGAATTCGGCAACGGTAAGGCTATTGAATATCAAGGTGTGATGGTGAGATTCTCTAATGAGAAATGATCATTGCTTGGGACCTGTGTTGTGTAAACATTACTTGCCTCTTATCAGCCCAAGCCTGCTGTTGTCCAAGTCTTGTCGTATGTGGACAAGAACATCGTCAGTATCTGAAGATTCACCAGTGGTACTGAACACTGTTTCGGTCATCAGTGAATATCCCCAATTCTGACATTATGATGGCGACATTACTGAGCAAGCAGATTAGGATGTTTGGGTTTAAAACGCTACTGTTGAGAAACTCCTACAGAGATGTCCTGGGGGCTGAGATGATTATTCCAACAGCTACAACCATCTTCTTTTGTGTTAGGTATGACTCCAACCAGTGGAAAATATTCCCCCGATTCCCATTGATTGCAGTTTTGTGATGGCTCCTTCCTGCCATTCTCAGTCAAATACTGCCATGATGTCAAGGTCAGTCACTCCCACCACTGTCTTGAATTTAGCTCTTTTGTTCATATTTGGACTTAGACTTTCCTGGCGTTTAATAATCCCAAGAGGGTTCAAACTGAGTGCCAGTGGGCAGTTTATTCTTTTCCAGGGTATAACTTAATCGCAATGCCAACCCTTTCCATCACTGCACTGATGAATGAATGTAGACTGAGGGGGTGGTAATTGGTCAATTTGGACTTTTTCTGCTTTTTGTGCACAGAACATAACTGAAGTCTTCCACATTGTTGGGTAGATGCTAGTGTTGTAGCTCTAATAGAAGAGCTTGGCTAGGGGCATGGCTAGTACTGTAGCAAAAGTCTTCATCACTATTGCAAGAATGCTGTCAGGACACAGTGTTTGCAGTATCCATTGCCTCCACCAGTGTCTTGACATTATGTGAAGTGAATCAAATTGGATGAAAACTGGTATCTGTTATGCTGGGAACCTCAGGTGAAGGCTGACATGGGTAATTTCTCCAAGCAGTTCAGACTGAAGATGAATGCAAATACCACAGTCTTGAGATGTATACTGATGTGGAGAGCTCCCTGTCTTTAAGGATGGTGTTATTCATTGGAGCTTTCTCCTCATTTTTTGTCCACCAATGTTCACAGCAGGATGTGACAGGACTCATATCTGACCTTTCTCTATCCCACGCTGTTTATGCTACTCCTGTCATGCTGTATTCTTTTTTGAATGAGGGTTGATCTTCTTGCTTTATGATAATGATCGAGTGGCAGATAAAACAGACATGCACAAAAGAGCTGAAGTTGAGAGGTAAGGTGAGAATGCCTTTGACATCAGAGAGCATTTCAAATCAAGGACCCCTAACAAAACTGAAGTCAACCTGAATCAGGCAAAAAACTCTCCGTTAGCTGGAGTCATACCTAGCACAAAGGAAGATGGTTATGGCTATTGGAGGCCAGTAAACTCAGCCCCAGTACATCATTGCAAGAGTTCCGCAGGTAGTGTGCTGGACCCAGCCTCATACAGCTGCTTCAATTATCCTTAAACATGAGGTCAGCAGTGAGGATCATCACTTTGATTGCAGTGTTCAGTACCATTTGTGATTCCTCCAATACAGAAGCAGTTCACGTCTGTGTGCAGCCAGACCTGGACAGTGTTCAGCCTTGAGAAGAGAAAAAATAAGTCATATCTATACCATACAAGTGCTAGACAAGGACTGTCTTCCACAATAGAATCTAACTATCTTTACTTTCAGTAGCATTACCATCACTAAATCCCTCACTGTCAACATCCTAAAGGTTACATTGATCAGAAATGTCTCATCAGCAACACTCACCGCCCAAGAACAGATACAAAAATTGGTCCTGACCCCACTAGGAACACACATATGAAGCTAAGATGGAGTTTGGCTGTGATGTGGCCTGTTTGAATATCAACAATTGCAAAGCACCTTACTCCTCCAATCACTGTTAATTTTATACATCCCATCTCTGTGACGTTGCTGAAGGACAAGGTAAATGATTTTCCATTAATTTGTGATGAACTATGAGCAGTCTCCCATGACTACTTTAGTAAATGTGCCAATGGAAGAGTTAAAATGGTGCAGTGATAGATGACACCTGATACCAATATACCACACACAGAATCAAAAGTCAAACATTACTCGATTCCACATTTCAGTTGTGGAAGTAGAAGAGGAGCCACCTAGGTATAAATCTGGAGTTGTTGATCAGCCACCCATCACAGAAACTTTTCAATTTTCAATAGATCTGAAAATCAGGTAGTTTATGTAACACTAGTTTTGTAAAGACATTAAACTGCAAATATTCACCTTGATATTTTCAATTCCTTATCTCTGTCATGATGTGCTGTACATAGAGATACATGAAGTAATATTCAGCTTCATTTCCATGATGAAGCAGATCATCTGATCGTTATAAATCCCAATCAGTTGTCAAATTTTGTTTGATAGCAATCCCGTGCAGCACCTTGACATGCCTTACAATGTTAGCGGTGCTATATAAATACAATGTGTTGGTTGCATTCTGCCTGTTTACCATTCAAGCACCAAGTTAAAATTTTCCTGGAAAATGTTACCTGTGGGTGGCAAAGTGATGAACAAAAATACCAGAAGTGTTTATTCATATTGGGTTATTATTTAATCCTTCCTGGCATTTAGGAAAAAAATGGTATGAGTGATTTCAGAGTAAGTCCCTCAGCCATTAAGACTGCAACCCGGGGGAGAGATCTTTAAAGTTGGAAATAAAAGTGGGAGAAATAAAAAAACAATTTTAGAGAAATAGAAGTGTCTGAAACCTCACCAGACAACATGTCTTCAAAGAAGATTGGGATGATCTGATTACATGCAGCTTGAGAAATTGTATAAAAATGCACAAATAATAGCCACTGCAACCTTTTACAACATTCAACTTTCAACTATTGCATGTATTAGAAGATTTGAAATTCCCATCAAAAAGAGCCTCAATTATATTGATTGAAGCCATCGAAGCATTTTGCATTCAACTGAGAGACAAAATGATAGCTCCAAAATAATGTTTTTGCAACAGAGAATTTAATTGTTCGTATTGTGAAGTATTAGCCCACGGAACTATACACAGTAAATATTTTTCAAATTTTCAATATTTTTAAGAAACTGCAGACTTTTTGCTCTGCCACATGCATATATAATTTTTGTTTCATTGTCAGTATATATGCCAAAAAAACTCCTTACTGAAGTATATTTAGATAATTACCTTCAATTGTGAATATTATCATTATCACACTTCCAACTACATTTTGTATGACTCAGCATATTTGCAGCAAGTAAATGGAAGAAGGTGAATAAGAATAATGTTGAAAAAATATTGGCAGTAATCTTAAATCTATTATTTAAAACTATCTTACTGACATTCATGAAACATCCAAGCATTATTTTGACAATTTATGGGCCATTAGACAGTACCTTTGAATCACCTGTTGTCTTATATCTTATATGACTTCTGCATTGTAATGTTTAACATGTACAGCATAAGTAGTCTCCAGAATGAGTGCTGTTACTTGATGACATAATCAATGTGATATCTAATGTACACCTGCTATGGTAAAGGGGCCCGGTATGAAATTAAACTTTCATCTCTAAACAGTAATCAATAGTAGATCAAAACATACTTAGCTGTTCTTCATTCTATGAGCGCAGTTTACATTAGCTGCAATCACAAATTCCCATTGGAGAGAATCAAGAAAAGGAAACTCCTTATGTGAACACAGAATAGTCACAGCACAGAAAGAAGCCATTTAGCCGATTGTGCTTGCACCAGTTCTATTACCTAGTGCCAATCTCCTGCTGTTTCCCCATATCCCTGGATCTTTTTGGATCAGGTGGCATTCTATTACTACTGAATAATATTTATTTCTCTACTAAAAGAAAGTTTATTCTTTTTGTCATATGGTAGTTGCTACTCCATCTTGTTAGCCCAGCTCTGGAAACTTACTCATGGAGCATTTTTGCCATGCATTTCCTGTATTGGATTTCTTCCTGTTAATGTTTTACATTGTTTAATTTTTTTATTATGTGACTTTTTATTTATTTCAATTGGTATTGAAGCAGAACATAGCTTAATACTCTCCAGTATCTATACTTTTTCATAATTTTCAACAAGGAGTAATATATTTCCATAAGTAAATAACTTGAGGATAAGGCTCCGAAGACCTTAACATTAAATATTAAAGGAACATTCTAAGTATACTCAGGTCATTTTGAAGATGGTAAGTGGAGCTCACGTTCATTTGAAACACCAGGTGCGTAAAACTGTAATAATGGTTTAAAACCATGGACTTAATTTGATGTCAGACAGAATGATTTATGTGAATCCATGAAATAAGAGTTTACTTTTCCTTGTAAACACACTATAGCTGAATCTATTTGAGAAACAAAAGCTATCCATTCAATTAAGTAATCAAAAATACAAGCATAAATCTTCATCTTTTGTACATTGTACTGAAAAGAAATGCAATTAATTGTCCACTTATAGGTTAAACTTCATTTGAGGGACTGAGTGGCTGATTAGGTTAAAATTATTGTTTTTCAACTGAATCCAGCCTAGACAGTGGAGATAAATGTTTCTTTTCCGTGATTACATTTATACCTGGAAATAAGTTAGATATTATCAAATTGTTTCTTGTAAATTAAACCTGTACTATAGAATCACATAATTCAGCAAAATTGACACTATCTTCTAGAAAAACCATGGGTATGGTGGCTGTAACAAATAAAAATAATGTATTACAAATGGATTTGTGAACGACATCGCACTCTGCTGCTGCTGCTGGGTTAAAGGCACAACAATAAGGAGTAAGGAAAAAGCTATATTCTGCATTTGGCCTCTGGTTCTACCTGAGCGAGGTTGTTTAATCCTGGCACAAGTCCCAATTCTGGAACACTTAAATTCTTAGTTCTCCCAGGAACCCCAATTGAAATCAGACCTCTCCTAGGTAGTCAGCGCTAGGCATAGCTGGCTATTGCTGTTCTGTTCCAATTGAATGATTCAGAGACCTTTAGTTTCCCAATAGTTCATCACTCATCTTAAAGAGCATAGCTGTTTTATAATTTATATCTATATGCACTATAAAATGTTATATTGGATCATTGCAGACAACATAACAAACACGTTTGTTTTGAAATTGAAGTTGAATTTTCATTTGCTTTAATAAACAAATAGACATTGCTGGAAAAAATTAAATAATTTATAGTTACAGGATGCCCACTAATAGTTGCAAAATAAACATGTACATTTAACGGTGGTAACTCGAAAAATGTTGCTGCAAATGTTGGTGTAAATGGTGCAAAATTCCATTTCTTAGATCATAAAGTGTTTTCTTCAGTGCTTAGACTTCAACTAACGAGCACCCAAATTAATTCAAAACCTGAAATAACAGATACACACATTGTATATATACCATGACTTGAAGTATTTTATCTTGTTTTGTCCTTCACTGACTTTACGGAAAACTTGTTCAAATATTTTGTCTTTAGCTGATGTTGAATATTTTGTTACATTATTAGAATAAATCATATTTGGTTTAATTGTGTATTTGCTATATTGTGTATCAAAATAATTTGTTCTACAGTGTGATAGATTTTAACATGCTGAAGCTGAGTTTCATAGCCAGCCTAGACAAATCCTAACTGGAGGCCTCACCACACCTCTCTTTCTCAGTAATTGGATTGAGACATCCCTGGCTAATGTTATTCACTTCAAAAGAAATATTATTGACTTGTTCTGTGAGAGATGTGCACTCTCGTATCAAGATGAAATATTTCAGAAGCTTCAGTCAAAGTTTCAAGTACTTAAAGCAACAGGAAATTGGGGCTTGAGATTCTGACTCTTTTAGAGGCTATTACAACTAGATTTGCATGTTTTATATTCTAATCCAAACAATACTTTGTCCCAGAAAGCTAGGATGAACCAAGTTTTTATTTGATGGCTTATGAAGAGATGTATTTTGCATACTTTCAAGCTGCAATCTCGTTGATCTTTGGAAACAGATGTATCTTTCAAAGAATAGGCACTTGTTTACTATAGAGTGATCCAACCACATAGTCTCTGTTACATCCAATATTGGACAGATATATACTATTTACTCTGGATAGGGTACAGCCTTTTCATGAAATCAAAACATGACTGTGACATTAGCTCCATCTCAAAATTCTGAAGGAATAGATATCCTTTTGAATAGTTTTTAAAGTTTCCATAATTTTTGATGTTTAGTTTTCATTCAATAAATTGTCATTGCATATTTGATAAAATCATCAGGCTTCATACCCCTAGATCCTATTGTCTGTATTTGTAGCATATTCTATCTAAACAAGTATTCTGGGGTTGCTTTTTGTAGCAGAGTATGTACATTAAATTGTAACCACTGTAAAAGTATAAATAATTTTCTGTAGAATTTGCAGAAAAATGTGAAGTGGATTAGTTTATATTTAGCTAATGTGTGTACTTGTAATATTTTTAAAAACAGCATTGAAGTATATTAAGTATTTTTTGTCATTCCCATCATCTCTTCTAGATGAAAGGATGCCAAATAATTTTGTGAAAGTTGTTAGTAACAAATATATTAACATTTATTTTTTCTTTCTTTAGTGACCTAGAAATGAATATCACCAACATCCATAGGGTTAATATGCTTAACACCATAAAGTAAGCGGTAACTTTCTCACCTCTGTCTCAGAAGGTTGTGGTTCGATTCCCTTTCCAGACATTTAAGCACATAGTCCAGATTAATATTGCAGTGCAGTATGGAGGAAGAGCTGTACTCTTGAAGGTGCATTCTTTCTCATGAGGTGTTGAACTAAGGTCCTATATGTCTTCTTAGGTGGATAAAAGTGAGCCCACACCACTTTTCAAAGAAGTAGGGGGCAGTTCTCCCTGTGCCCTAGCTCTTATTTATCCCTCAACCAAAAAACTATACTATTTATCCCTCACCTAATATCGTAAAGATAGATTAACTAGTCATTAGCACATTGCTGTGTATGGAATTTTAATATGGGCAAATTAGATGCTATGTTTTCCTACGTGATATCAATGACCACATTCCAAGTGCCTCTTATTGCCAATAAAGCACTTTGAGACATCCTGAACACAGGAGTCCAAAGCAATAAGCGTTATTCTAAAATTCACCAGAATGAAGTGGCAGTTATAATGCAATGAGGCATGCACTATTTTCTAAACAGGGAAAGGCTTTAGAAATCTGAACCAAAAAAGGACTTGTGAGTCCTAGTTCAGAATTCTCTTAAGGTTAACATGAAGGTGCAGTTGGCAGTTAGAAAGACAAATGCAATGGAACATTCATTTCAAGAGGGCTGGAATCAGCAGAAATGTATAAGGCTCTGGTCAGACCTCATTTGGAATATTGTGAGCAGTTTTGGCCCCCATATCTAAGGAAGGATGTGCTGGCCTTGAAGGGGGTCCAGAGGAGGTTTACAAGAATGATCCTGAGGATGAATGGCTTGTCGTATGAGAAGCGGTTGAAGACTCTAGGTCTGTTCTCGATGGAGTTAAGAAGGATGAGGGGGATCTGATTGAACCTTAAAGAATACTGAGAGGCCTGGACAGAGTAAATGTGGAGAGGATGTTTCCAATACTAGGAGAGACTAGGACCCAAGAGCACAGCCTCAGTCTGAAGGGATTACCCCCAGGAACTGAGATGAGGAGGAATTTCTTCAGGCAGAGGGTAGAATCCGTGGTAGAAGTTATTGCTGCAGAGGTCTCAGGAGGCTGGGTCATTGAGCACATTTAAGTCAGGGATGGATAGGTTCTTATTTGGTTTTGGGGACCATGGGTTACTGGAGAAAGCAGGAGAATGAGGTTGAGAAACGTATCAGCCATGATCAAATGATGGACCAGACATGATGGGCAGAATTGCCTAATGCTGCTGCTTTGGTCTTAATGTGTTTTAGGTAAAGTTTTGTTGTTTTACTTCAAATAACGTTACAATGCTCTGATTTTAAAACAATTTTTTTGTTTTAAAGTGGTTTATTCATTTTGTGCAGGCAGCCTGAGGGAAAAAAAGACATGTTTTCCATCAGATTATTTATATAGAAATAGTCTAAAAAATGTATTTACTTAAAGTGTAGCAAAATTTAGTTCCCAAAGGTTTAAACCTAAAGCTTACGTGATAACATTGGTGAAAGGATTTTTATGCTGTATTATTTGTGAATAGATTTGTGACGGGGATCAGTTGTCAGTCACTATATTAGTTAAAGCCAGAGATTCAAAAAGAAGTAAAAACAAAAACAAAGTTGCTGGAAAAGCTCAGCAGGTGTGGCAGCATCTGTGAAGAAAAAATCAGAGTTAACATTTCGGGTCCAGTTCCTCAGAACTCTGATTTTTTCTTCACAGAGGCTGCCAGACCTGCTGAGCTTTTCCAGCAACTTTGTTTTTGTTCCTGATTTACAGCATTCACAGTTCTTTAGGTTTTTATTCAAAAAGAGTAATTCAACTTTTTTTGATTTTCAATTTAATACACTGATTTTCTATTTTATATTTACAGTTAATAACTCCAGATTTTCAGACAAGCTGTCTAACATTTAACAGTTTTATATCTGTCATTAAAAGTGTTATTGGTTATGATGTTGATTTAATACCATTCGTGGAACCTCAAATGTTGATGTTAATGTTTTGTAGTGAAGTATATCCAAATATTAATTATATTGCATAAGTTCAGTTGATTCCTTTGGAAATTTAACATAAATGTAAATTCAGTTGACTCGAGGAATTATTGCTTATGTAAAATAAAGTCAAGGAGGCCAACTAAACTTTAGAGACACTACCTATTGTAAAGCAAGTGCATTTTGCAGTTTCTAAACGCCAAGATTGTGCGCACACCAGAAGATACATCAGCTGGAAGTAAGAAAATGAGCCTTGCCCACCTGCCGTATTGTAGTACAAACGTGTTTTGTATTTACATTGTTCCTTATTAATCAGGTCGAAGTTTCTTGAGAAATGTATCCGCCAGTTCACGAGCAATCATTTCCCAAGAATCGGGTGCAAAATAATTCGGGAATTTTCTTATTCCATTGATCAAAATTCAAACAAAGGAATCGCGGGCTCAGAAATCTGGCTTGATTTCTACCAATCCAACAGTCGTTTAATACAGTGATATTGGTGTTGTTGTAGTTCCAACAATGTTTTTTTTCTGTAAAATGATCGTGAGCACTGTAAATGCTCTCACCCGAACCTTCCAAATCTTAATTTGCTCCAATAAGGATAAGTTTGCTAAATATTTTTACATTGCAGGATATCTTTTGGCAGTTGACCTCCTTGCATAACACTAATTGATAATGTCACTTCAGAGCCCTGATTCACTCTAGACATATGTGAATGTTATTCGTTTTACTCCATAGGTGGTATATTAATCCAAATGTTTAACTAACAAAAAAAACACTGTAATACAGTGATTTATAGTATACTTTGATACAATTTGCCCAGATTACTTTTAAAAGTACAGCAGATGTAAAATGATAAGCGCTCCCGATAGTTCAATCTAAAACCTCTAGGTTTACACGATAACCCCAGCGCCACCTCAAAAACATTTTTTGTTGTTAAAAGTTTGATCCATCTCACAGACTTCCCTCATCGCGAGTAAGCAGGGGGAAAAAAATGAACATACAATATATCGTTTTGAAATGGATATGTCCCCCAAACGATCAGGAATAATATTCCGCAGGTTTCCGCAGGTTCCAATGATATACTTTCATAAGCCTCTAAATCTGGACGAATATCATTGTTAGGGCTGAGACTGCGTGTCAGTTTCACAAGTTGACCTTGCGTCTGTTTCCGGGAGCGGCGACCTGCGATCTGCTGTAACTGGAGTGCCCGTGCTTTCTATACTGTCTCTGCTGTGCATGAACTCTTCATAGCTCGGCAAATCTTTTACTTCTTCGTATGATGGTGGTGATCGAGGAGTAGTGCAGGCATGTGGAGAAATCACATGTAATTCCTGATCAGTAAATCGGTCCAGCAAAGAGTTATCTGAGGCGTAATTCGGGTTCTCGCTGAACAATGAAGAAGTTGTATCTGTTCGGTAGCGCCGAGGTTGCGGACAGATTATGCGTTGTAGGAAATATCCGATGACAAACAGTACGCACAATATAAAAATCCCCGAAAGTTTTCTTAAGATCCAGCTTATGCTATCGAGAAAAGAGTGAATGGGAAGCTTGCAGCAGCGAATATACTGATGCGTGTCGTTTCCAAAGAGACAACATCCCTCGTGTAGTCCACATAACAAATCCCCGCATTTTCCTCTTCCTTGACTGAAACTCAAAACAATTAATAGTAATAATAGATTTTGTATATATGACTGAAAAAACATCACTTGGTTTCTTAATTTCTTGATCTGGTACCAAACACCTAGCAGTTATTCTCTTGAAGAGCATAGAGGATCTCAATTCTTAACATCAGGCTTCTGTCTATCGTGCTGTCAAAACAGGATAAAATGCAGGTCAGTGGGACCAATGAAGAAGTTTGTTAAATATATATATAAAGTAGGGGAAAAAACATGGCAGTTGACTTTCAGGACAGAAAACAATTTCACTTATTTCTGAAATCAAACCTTGTACGTAGATTAATTTCTGTATCTTTTATTCTTTCCTCCAAATCTCCCCTGTCCTTCGTTGCTCTGCCCCTGTACGTCACTGACTGTTCCATCACTTTCTACAGCAGCATTGCGAGCACTTACTGGTCCAGAATCTCAGCGGAGATTTCCCACGCCTTTATCTGTTTTCCATGAGTTTTAATAATGCAAGTTCCTCAGTCACCTTGACTACCCTTAAATGTTCGGTTTACTCAGAAGTCTGCAGTAGTTCTCAATTCTAATTAAAATTTCATGAGAAAACTCAATTTAATGGCAGTCTTAATGCAACTCATCTTCTATTAGGACCTTGGATCAGTGCTGGATATTGACATTGCATTTCCAACCACATTTTTGGCTGAGTTCCATTTCAGTATAAGTCAGGTAATTCGTCCAATCTCCATCAGTTATGTTGCATTGATTCTGATTGTTTGCTTTAATAAGTATCAGTCTTAAATATTAAAAAAAAGCTTAACTTTAGCAACCTGAACTGCAATTTTTTTTTCCATTTTGAGCCTTCTTACTAAGCAGAAACTGGATAGGGCTTTGTAATCTGTCCAAGAAACTGGTCTCTAAAATTATTGGAAATGACTTTTTGCCAAATGTACGACTGAGTAGATCATACATAATGCAAAATTGCAACTAAATATATGTTATATATATAATATGTATTTTAGAAGCAGGACTTGCACAGATTTCCAAAATGATGAAAACTATTTTTAAAAAAGACATGCATGTGCAATGGTTTTCTAAAGAACATTTAAATAATGTGAATTTTGCAAACAGTGAAGTGGATTAGGATACTCTGAGCAACTGTTTCGCTGAAATAATGGTGCCTGCACCTTTAAAGTGATTCTGTTTAAAATTGTTAATGGCACAGGAGATACACAGTTAAGTATCATGGGTGGTGCGCGTTTGGAATGAACTGCCAGAGGTGGAGGGTGGTACAATTACAACATTTGAAAGACATCTGAATGTATATAAGAATAGGAAGGGTTTTACAGGGATACAGGACAAGTGCTGGCAAGTGGGACTAGATTAATTTAGGATATCTAGGCGGCATGGACGAGTTGGACCCAAGAGTCTGTTTCCGTGCTGTACATCTCTATGACTCTACAATGCAAGTTTCTAAGTACAATTAGTGAAATTAACAAATCACTGGAACAAAATCAAAAACATAGAAACAAACTGACGGAGGTCGGAAGATCCTTTTGTTGAAGGGCCACTGGACTTGCAACATTAACTGTTTCTCTCTACAAAGCCTGCCAGACTTGCCGAGTTCCTCCAGCAATTTGTTTTTGTTTCAGATGTCCAGCATCCAGTTCTTCGCTTTAGTACAGATCACTGGAACTTTGCAATGTATCTCCATATCTACATTTAAATGGCTAAATGGTTTTGTCAACTAAACTATATAAATGATGAAGGTTCATTTACAATGGGAAGATAATGCCATGAAAATTGCAAAGCAAAAGTATAATAGTGGGGAAATCCCAATAATCACCAGGAACCAAAGGAATTTACATATGTTTTACAGAAGTTTCGTGTAGCAAAACAAAGTATTGTTCTCACCAATTATGCTCAAAACCGTTGTATACTGCTACTACAGAATTAGCGTTTGATTGTTAAAAGTCATAGCCATTTTTTGCAGCAGGCAAACAGTAGTATGATGTAATTGCAAATTAAGTAACTGCCACAACTTGGCTTTTGAAGTTGTTTTGTCAGGCGTTTACTTTTATCCTGAAACGGCACCTCATATTCAATTATCCTAAAGCTGTAACTTTTGATCAACCCTTTGCCTTTGGAGAGTTATCTCTGAATTAAATATTGTTGGATTTGACATAGACTTGTTTGTATACCTCACCCAAATTCCTTCAAAATGTTATCACACAGAACACAAGCAGACTAAATCAACTAATTCTTAAATGAATGTAGGAGCATTATTAACAATTTATTTTTACCCACTAACATAGATCCAGGGTTGAGATTATGCGGATACAGATCACAGGTGAGTTAGGATCCCAGTGGTGGTCTGAAAGAAGTGAAAAAGTCAGGTCACGGTGCAAGGCTATTGGGGTTGCTGCTCGTAGCATGTTGGGCAGAAATAAACATTCATGCCTGTCTTTGCCTACACACCTTGCTATGAAGCCTTTATATCATGGGTTCAACCCGTCTCACTTCCTACAAACTATTGAGTTTCTGAGGCCTTTGAAGCCCAAGCTGTGCATGGATGCAAATACTATGACTGATAAAATGAAGACATGGAGTTTATTTCAATATATACGACTAAGCTGCTTCTGTGAGTTGATTGGTCACACACCCTCATCATTCCTTTGTCAAAACAGGAAGGTGACACACTAAGCGGCTATTTCAGTTGTTTTACGTTTTAACCTTTGACACAATTCCAGCTGATCTATTTTAGAGGACAAATATTTAACGCATCAAAAATGTCAGCTACAAAAGTCCCCAGAGCAACTCAGCAATGCTTTGGAGATAATAGGTACTGCAGATGCTGGAGAATCCGAGATAACAGGGTGTGGAGCTGGATGAACACAGCAGGCCAAGCAGCATCACAGGAGCAGGAAAGCTAGACCCTTCATCAGAAATGGGGGAGGGGAAGAGGGTTCTGAAATAAATAGGAAGAGAAGGGGAGGCGGATAGAAGATGGATAGAGAAGAGGATACAGACAAGTCAAAGAGGCGGGGATGGAGCCAGTAAAGGTGAGGAGGTAGGGAGGAGATAGGTCAGTTTTTTTTCCAGGGAGGACGGACAGGTCAAGGGGACGGGATGAGGTTAGTAGATAGGAGATGGGGTGCCTCCCGACCGACACTCCATCCCCGCCTCTGTGACTTGTCTGTCTCCTCTCCACCTATCCTCTTCTCTATCCATCTTCTATCCGCCTCCCCCTCTCTTCCTATTTATTTCAGAACCCTCTTCCCCTCCCCCATTTCTGATGAAGGGTCTAGGCCCGAAACGTCAAACTTTCCTGCTCCTATGATGCTGCTTGGCCTGCTGTGTTCATCCAGCTCCACACCTTGTTATCTCAGCAATGCTTTAACACAGCACGCCAGGCAGCATCAGAGGAGCAGGAAAGCTGACGTTTAAGGATCTCGACCCGAAACGTCCGTTTTCCTGCTCCTCTGATGCTGCCTGGCCTGCTGTCTTCCTTCAGCTCCACACTGTATCTCCGACTCCAGCATCGGCAGTTCTTACTATCTCTCAGCAATGCTATATATGCGCATTGAATTAATATCACAAATACCATGAGAAATATTCATGAAGTCTGCAAATTCACATACTCTCACAAATAAACCAGTCCTTTTCACTCAATAGCCAAATCCTCAAATTAAAGTAAATTGAACTATTTGATTTTGAGAGTTAAAACAAAGGCTAATTGCTTAAGTAAATAAAAAGTTGATGCTTAAAACGCACTTAATGTAGTTGGGGGGTATGATGGCTCAGTGACTAGCACAACTGTCCCACAGCTCTAGGAACCCAGGTTCGATTTCCGCCTCCGGTGACTGTTTGAAGTTTGCACATTCTGCCTGTGTCTGCGTGAGTTTCTTCCTACAGTCCATAAATGTACTGGCTGGGCGGATTAATCGTGGGAAGTACAGGTTTTCAGAGATAGAACGGGGGCGTGGGTCTGGGTGGGATGCTGTTCGGACGTCGGTGTGGACTCGAATGGCCTGCCTCCGCATTATGGGGATTTTATGACGTAAAAGTAACTCAGTGACCTTAAAGTTCTCTGAAAAATAGAGTGATATCACAAATATAGTCTCAATAATGCATTGTTGCTTTACACGCATCAATAAAACATACTGTTACTTCTTTGTACTGTGTGTAGGCAACATAATGCATCTGTTCACAATTTTTACGTTCTTATTCAGATCGAATCCATTTTCCAGTAAGCTCACCTATTCAAGACATTCAATAATATTGACTGGGGTCATGTACTCCAGTTTTGCACCATTTTGAAGTTTTTATATTGATATCTTAAACTGGTAAATGTCAGTAGAATTCAAGCGAAATTAGGATGGCATCATTTTGATACTTCATTGTAATTTCCTCAATGTTGCTCCTTGACTTTGAAAACAACACAGATTTAAATAGTCCAAATTGTGGATTAAGATTTAACATATTTAACATTGCAATATTGCTTGTTTTTATGTTATTTGAGCATAGTGAAATAATTAAACAGTTTGTACAGCATTGGAATGTGTCAAATATTGTTCATCTCATATTTTGGAGACTTACAGCTACAATTTCTCCTTTGCATTACTACATTGTCATGATTCTGCCCAGTTCTACTTTTCTTATCATACTTCCGAAATGTACTTCCAGTCTTTCTATCCACCCACCTACTGTGGTGTATGCCAATCCCTTCATCGCTCATCTTTTCCTATCATGACCCTGGAAAATAATGTAACTGCTCATTTATTCCTTGCTTAGATCCTTCTGAGTCTTCTTTGCTCTCTGGTCTAATGTAATTTGGCCAGTTTTGCTTTTATCATTGACATTTAATGACCAAAGGAAATGTACCACTGTTCCTTCTGTGTCATTGGGTCAAGATCCTGGAATTCCCTCCCTAATGGCATTGTGGATCTACCGGTGGAACATGGACGCAGCACCTTCTCAAGAGCAGCTAGGGATGGGCAACAAATGCTGGCCTGGCTAGCAATGCCCATGTCCCATGAATGAATTTTTAAAAATTGCAATATTGCATACATGGCAAAATTAACCATTTCTCAGGAAGAGCAGGAAAGATAATTTCAGTGGTTATTAATTGTAAGGCTACCCCGTTAAGGTGAAACATAGTCTACAGACCAAAACATTGTATAAATTGTCGTAGTTTGTGAATGTATGACTTCGTCCATGTGTTAATTACTTAACTTGTTAGCGGAGATTTTTATTAAAGTTCACTGATAACCCGATCACAACATTCTTGTTTACTGGTAAACTTTTTCTGAGATCCTACGTTCTCAATTTATGTCCTTGTTACAATAAAGTGATACGGAATACTACTGAGACAACTAAAAGGAAATTAAATTGAACCATTCTGCAAATTATTTACTCATTTTCCTCTGCAGCGTCACACATAAGGTACACTAGCGATCTCATTTTGAGTTATGTAAAGTTCATCTTCTGAATTCTGAAGTAGATTTAGGGAGCTTGTTGGAATTATTTAAAAAATGAATACAATTCCTTTATTTTAACTATCTGGTGCACTACATCAAGGGCTGTGAACTTGGTTTGAAAATAAGCTAATGTCTGATTTATGTGTATGTATTTAATATTAATTCTGGAATTGCTTCACAATTAGACCACACTTAATGGAAAATACTTGCACTACTAGAGGACTCAATCAAATAACCATTATTGATTGACTACGATGAAGCATAAATTGTCACATTCAAGTGTTTATACAGTGCACTAAACCACCACTCAATTTGAAATTGATGCATTTTCAACAATGCGATAGATATGTTTAATTTAAAGAAGATTCTTAGTCATCGGGTCGTAAATTTTAACTCAAAGTTGGGAAATAGTGGCTCTGAAACTGCTTGTTGCTTGCACTAATTTTACATGCAGTTTTTAAAGTGTAATTAAGAGAAACAGTCAACAGGCATCCATGCAAAAAATGAACGATTTATAGTCGGAGGTATCCGTTCTGTAGAAATCGATAAAGTGCTTTTGATCGCTTTTTGTAGTTAAATGAAGGGAGATTAGCACTAATGCTGATTTTGGATTGCTCCTTTGAATATTTATAGTGTGTCAGTCCCAGAAGAGCAGTTTAGAGCTAATAGTATAGCCCAGCATTAGCGCAAATTAATTCATTGCCAAGAAGTGGTCTTTCCTTAGTTTCGCTACCATGCAAAGGCTAAAGTTTTGAACATCTTCAATTAAATCACACTTTTTAAAACTCTGACCTTACGGTGAGTTAATAGTTGAAAGAGTTTGGGATGCTGAATTGGAAGTACCTCAGAAGTCACAAGCTGTTGGACTGTACTTGAATTTAATTTGCACGGAAGAAGTTTGGTCCTAACCAAATGAGTAACCAAAAAAAGTGAGGGGAAGTAATGTGTTGTTCACCCCTGGCTCCATGAGTTATATGGCTAAAAACGTGGTCATTGAAGCAAAAAAAAGGTTATGAAACCGGAAGAAAACGAATGTGACTGATTTTGTCACGTGGAATACTTTACAAAGGCAATTTTAAAAACGCTGTAGATTTCATTTAAATTCTATGGTAAACTGTAAGATTTTTGGCCGCATATCCACGTTGTTTACCCGCTTCACGGAACTTTGCAATCTTATCTCCCTCTTTCGCCCTTGCCACACTCGGCATTCCCTGTCTTTGCGCCTTCATTCACGGCTCATCCTGTTGCTTATGATGGAATTCAATGGCTGTGTAACTTATCGGGTAGAGAGACCAAAGGAATTTTGTTGAACGCAAGTTTTGTTGAGAACAAGTGAAATGGTACACACAGAGGACCTTACAATATCCCTGAGGACCATTTCAAAATACTTCATAAGCAATGTCATTTCTTTAAGATGCAGTTTGCTTATTCAGCCAAATGTCCACTTCTGTTTGCAAGATCACAAGCAGAAATGCAGCGAATAGCCAGCTGATCAGCTTTTGATGGTTTTGTTTGAGAGAGGAATGCTAAGCAAACTACGGCGAGAGCCCCTTGTTTTGTTTCAAATAATGCTTTAGGATCCTTAACTTCCAACTAAACTTTTGGTACAGGTTTACAGTCTCCTTCAAAAGATGACACCCCCAACAGCAGAATATTCCTTTCACATTGCACGAAAATGTCAGTATAGGTTTTATGATCAAAACCTAGGGTGGGGTTTGAATCACAGAAAGATAATTAAACTGGCGGTGACATAAATTGGAATGAGTTGCTATATTTAATATGCAAAATTAATTATTTGGTTTAATTAGTAAAGAGAGTGTTATCAGCTTAACCTTCTGTTGTGTGAAGAATTTCTTAATTCGCACAGAACATCTGTAATATTCCATTGGTAGTTCAGTAACAAGTGGATGGAACAAGAATATTTTTTTTCAATATATGTAACTCAGGTAATTAAAGATGAGTTCTGTCGTAATTATATCACTGAAGAACGCCCTAGTTCGGCACATTATTGTACACTGTCGATCTTCAAGGATCAATAAACTACATTGCAATGTGTCATGGATCGTTAATCATTCAACCCCAAATTGTAGCAATACACAGGTACTCCAAAGATTTTTGTAGAAAACAAAACTTGGGTTTGAAACTGGGTCAGGCGTAGATAACCACGTTTGCGGTTAATCTAATCATTTATCCGAGCCATTAAACAGTTAATTTCTTGTATTAAACATACATGAACAGCCAGAGCACAAGGCGAATCCCAGATGACACATACTGATTAACATGTTTGAGCTGGCCATTGATAGTGTGCTGAAATGTCTTAGTAAAGTCTGGATCTATAATAACTGATTCATTGGTAACCTGTGGGTGATGAAATCCATCGCCGAATACCACATGCCAAACAATTAATTCGCCTATAGAATACAGCAATCTTTCGAATTGGTGCACATCGCCAAGGTAAAGTATGCCTGCTCGCACAGTAAATAGCGTAAGCTGTTTCTACAACGGCACCACTTTTAAGTCTGATAATATGACATTAATAGAGTTGCTTATTTAAATATCTGAAATACATTTCACCTGGAATACGCTAAAATTCTGTTTTAATTTTGTTTTCCTCAGTGAGATTCGACTGAGAATATGAAGAATTCTATTTGAACCGAATAAAATATGAAACGCAATCTTACACATTCAGCTGCTACGTTTTTACAATATTATCCCAGATTGGTTTCGAAAAAAAGAGGAAGCATTGAGTAATCCGCGATTTTACCTCTTTCCTTCTCCGCCTTTTAAGATTCCTACACGCAACAGGGAAATCAAACGCGGGGGCGTGACAGCGCTGAGATCCATCCTTTAAGGGATAATCACGTGAAATTGGTCAAATGCAGACTCGGTTTTAAAGCACACAGTGTATGATCCTGCTCTTTGCTGTGATATGACAGGACCTTATCTGTAGTGACAGTGAACAATGTGGCCGAATTGTTATCACAATTGAAGCACCATACTTTCGAAGGAACCTGCACACAAATCAGTTTCATTTTCAACCCAAACGAAGGTGCAAATCCGTTCATCATAGGTGTTTGAAGAGTGTGTAGGGGATATTGTGATATGACAAGGTGTTGCTACTCGCTGGGGTGGTGAGCTGCTATTCCGGACGTCGTAAAAGTTTTTTGAAAAAATTTAAAAGTACATGATTCACCCGAAAAGATAGACCCAGTCTAACAGAAAGCAGGAGTAAGCTTTTCTACTTGACAAAAACTTCCACCTATTTCAAGTAGATTCTGACCACAGATAAATTAAGAACACTTGACAAAAAGTTGCACTAGTTAAAACTGTCAACCCCTCCTAAAACTTCTCTGCACACAGAAAAGCACAGACAAAAAACAATGCTATGAGTGGAGGAAAGAAAACCCTGGGGAGGCACTTCAATAGTAGCAGTCCACAGCTTTTGCTGAGATAACCTGTTTGCTTGCCAGGATTTTCTGTTCTTCAATCTCTTTTCTCTAAGTTCTTTTCACTTCTCTGCAGGAGGGACAGGTGATTGGTACATTAACTATAAAGTATCTTAGTTACTGGGTAAAAGCCATAGCTTACAGCAACTGATGGGGCATATGAACCTTTATTTTAGGCTTTAGGTATTTTACTGGAGAGAAGGCATACCCACTGCCCTTGCAGCAGTCCCAAAGCTTTTGCCAGTACTCATCATACCCACAATCTCTTCCCATTCGCAGGAGCCAATCAGATAGCTGTTTTCAGGCTGATGGCCACTGGCATCCACAATTGGTCACAGCTCCACAAACCAACCAGCAACCTGTTGCCAGTCAAATGTCTCATTGTATACATCCCAAGGTCTGTCTATAAACAGCTTCCCTCACTGTTTGAAGAAAGCAGTTGTGTTAACATGACTTAATGAGGTTCAGTAACTTGCTTTTCAAAACATGCAGCTATTCCTTCAACAGTCTTTAGTTTTAAAGCAGTTAAAATGGAATGCAGCGGGTGTAGGAGACAGTATAGTCAGAATGTTTGACACTGTTCTCTGCAGCAAAGAGTTTGAATCCAGATAGCTTTGGTGCCTGCCCATTACCATTATTTGGGATTGCATTCTGAAGGACAGTCATTGAACTTGAAACATTAGCTGGCTCTCTCTCTCCTCAGATGTTGCCAGACCTGTTATGTTTCTTCTGCTGTTTCTATTTCTATTTCAGATTTCCAGCATCCACAGTATTTTGATTTTATTTGTGGTTGGTATTGGGATCCTTGCTTTTACGCATGTGAGTTGATTTGCGGGGGACTGTTTCAAAGTTTGTGGATGATATTGTGGAAGCATTGTAAATTGCGAGAAGGACAATGTGGCACTCCAAGATAAATTGGCTGACTGGGTAGACAGGTGGCAGAAGAAGATCAATGCAGAGGAGTGAGAGGTGAAATATGATTGGTAGGCAGAACTTGGTCTGTAATACAAAATAAGGGGTGCAATTATTAAAAGGGGTGCAGAGTGGAGGAACCTGGGTGTATATGTGTATAGATCATTAAACGTGAAAAGACAGATGGAGGGAGCAGTTAATAACATTATTATGAGATTTATTATTTGATGCATAGTGTACAATAGCAAGGAGGGTATGCTGAACATATACAAGACCATTGTTAAACATCAGCTAGAGAAGTGTGTACAGTTCTGTACACTATACTTTAGGAGTGATGTGAATGCATTGGAGAGTGTGCAGACAAGGTTTACAAGAATCATTCCAAGGATTAGATGCTTTGATTATGAGGATAGATTGGATAGGTTGGAACCGCTCTTATTGGAGAGAAGAAGTCTAAGAGGAAGTCTAATAGAAGTTTTCAAATTTAAGATAGAGAAGGTGGGGAGAAACTATTCCTGCTCATAAAAGAATCAAGAATGGAAAGGCATGGAAGCTTCATCAGGCAGCAAGAGTCTGGAATGCATTGCATGCAAGTACTGTGGAGTCAGGTTCAACTGAGACATTCAAGAGATTATTAGACGATTATTTTAATAGAAATAGTGCAAGTGTTACAGGAAAAGGTAGTAGGTCATAATGCTCAGAGAGCCGGTGCAGACACACTGGGCTGAATGGCCTCCATCTGTGTTGTAACGCCTTGTGAGTCTGTCATTACTTGAAAAGGTTCCCTGACATTGTGAGATTAGTTCTGCCCAGCAGGACATAAAGGACCGTTCCTGAGAACAGCTAACCAGATATTTAATGCAGCGTCCAGTGCAGGTCCGACCCATCTCCTTCACTTCCGCCCTCACCCCTTCTCTTCCCTCCCGCATAAGGTTCTCCTTATCCTTACCTACCATCCCACCAGTATCCATGTCCAGAAGATCATCAGATGCCATTTCCGCCACCTCTAGTGAGATGCCACCACCAGACACATATTCCCCTCCCCTCCTTTGTCCGCCTTCCACAGGGTCCATTCCCTCTGGGACACCCTGGTCTACACTTCCTTCACCCCCAACACCTCCCCACAGCCCTACGGCACCTTCCCCTGTAACTGGCAAAGGTGCAACACCTGCCCATTTACCTCCTCCCTCCCCAGTATCCAAGGGCCCAAACATACCTTCCAGGTGAAGCAACACTTTACCTGCACTTCCCAGAATCTATTCTACTGCATTCGCTGCTCACAATGTGGTCTCCTCTACATTGGGGAAACGAAGTGTAGACTTGGTGACTGCTTCGCAGAACATCTACATTCTGCTGGCAAAAGACCCTGAACTACCTGTTGCCTGTCACTTTAATGCACCACCCTGCTCCTGGGCCAACATCTCCGGTTCTGGCTTGTTGTAGTGTTCCAGTGAAGCCCAACACAAACTGGAGGAACAACACCTCATTTTCTGCTTGAGCCCTCTGGACTTAAAATTGAGTTCAATAATTTTAGGGCCTAAACTCTCCCATGTCCCAGCTCCCTACCCCACACACCAGGCCTTGTTACCACATAGCCTGCCATTACACACCCCCTGTTGTTAGTCACTAACAGTCTCCATTAACAACTATTCACCTTCCCAGACTGATCGTTAGCAACTCCTTTGTCTGTCCAACAGTCTTTCTCTCTCTTTGGGCTGTATCCTATTGTTTACTCCCTACTCCACCCACCTCCCTATTTTCTGCATATAAACTGACGTTTTCCCAGCCACTATCAGTTCTGAGGAAGGGTCAGTGGATCCGAAACGTTAACTCTGTTTTCTCCTTCACAGATGCTGCCAGACCTGCTGAGCTCTTCCAGCAACTTTGTTTTAGTGTCCATTGCAGTCTACTGTGTGCATGAGAATGTTTCTCTTTCAGTAAAATAACATGAACTTACCTTTAGGTTGAATCTCATGACTCACATGAGACTATAGTGTATCTCAGATGTATTGTAACTATTTATTAAATAGTATGTAATTAACCTATTTATTGTTTATCAAGATTGAGCCTAACTTTTCCCTAAGATTCACGTGGACATCCCACTGGATATCAGTGACATAGATTAATAACCACAAGAAGAGTTAGCAACGGCAAATCCATCCAAGAGACTTCTGATGGTTCCAGTGGAATTCAACATGGACAAGATATTCAAGATATTGTCAGCAGTAGGTAATAATCTCAGATACACAAGATGTAAACGAGCTATGGTTGTCTAAAGACTTAACTTAGACACACCTTATAAGATGTCCTTGAACAGTTCCACTGAGTTTAGTGTTTCACGGACTCACACAGACCCTTTGGGAGTTTGGCTACAAATCTTCCTTCAGCCTGACATACATCCATTAGCCACTAGTTGTAGTCTCCTGCCACTCAGCTAATTCTGTATCCACATTGCTACTATCCATTTTATTCCATGAGCTATAACTTAGCACATACATCTGTTGTTTGGCACTGTATCAAAAACCTCCATGGGCACAATTTCAGTTAACAATGTTACTGAACAATTCTTTTATTGGAGTTTTATACATTTTAAAAATATAAATCATCATATTCTCAGCTGTGCTTAGTTATCCAAATAGCACAATCCCTTATGATGAACATACCTATTTTAAGTATAGACCTTCATCAGAACAAGTTCCTGGAAGACAAGCAAGATAGGATGCAAGACGAAGCAAGATAGGATGCAAGACGAAACAAGATGTAATGAGGGACCAGCCTAGTCGGGAATGCAGATTTGCACCCTAAGGGATAACTAAAAGGGTTTACTAGTCTGGGCACAGATGTTCCCGAACTACCTAATGATGCAGAAAAATGATTTTATTGAGATTTTCTTAGAGATAGGGAATTGGGTTCATTATCTGCCAAAAGATCTATACCAAAACATGATTTTTTTTTTAGCTACCGACAAACCTGCTTATATCTTTCTAGTATCACAAACACATTTCTATGAGGCTGATAGGCAATGCTCCCAAGATCATTCTTATTGACCATCCATTAGCCCCAAGGTGATAACAGGTCATATTCTTAAATTGCTTCAGTGTTGATAGAGATGATTCTCCACTAATGGTCAAAAGTAGTGAAATCGAGCATTTAATACAACAATAATGAAGGTTGCAATTGATGTTCAAGACAATGAAAAAAGATTTTGTCACTCATGGTGCTCTCATGACATTTAAGACTCAGCATTCTCCAAAATAGGGGTGATTATGGTAAAAGTTAGAACTGATTGACAGTTGTCAACATGTTGAAGCTGCTAAAAATAATGGATAAAACATTCTCAAGCAGGCTCTGCACCTGATAGCAGCAGGTCTATACAAAACACAAGTAAAGCTTGCTGGTTACTGTGGGTGATTAGCCAAAATTGGCAAACTACGGGCTTCTGCTGGTAACAAAGCAGGTCAGCAGAACTATCAGTGGAGGCTCCTCCAGACTGCATTTGTACATACCACAACTTTTGGTTTTTGGCACAAGTTGACACTTGTGAGCAGTTACAACCCTCAATAGTGCAGTCTGGTGAATGTTTCAGCATTTGCCACTAATTGGACCACAAAACCTGGCCCATTGTTAAATTTAAAAACAGAAAGATGATAGGTCCATCCGGTCTACCTTCATGCTGCTTTAACTGTTATTCCAATAACTTGTCTCTTCTCAAGTTACTCATCCACTTTAGTCATGAACAATTCAAGCTATTAACCTCTAATACTCTCAGGTAAATTATTCCAATAATTTGCTCCGTAAATGAATGGTGATTATATCCCATTGGAATGTACATCTTTAGTTTAATGCATGTTCATTCTCTTATCCTGCTGCCTGTTGGCTAATACAAATAACTCTCTCAATTCTCTACAACTCTAGTTCTTTTCCCCTTCTCAGTCTTCTATCGAGTGAGGAATTCCAGATAGGGAACTTCCATTTATCCCAATATTCTTCATTTTCCCTGTCCACTTACTTATCTTACTAACTCTTTTACCCGCAAATCCATGTCAATTTAGAATTGTTCTGCTGTGTAAGTTCTAGTAAAGTTAATACCTTGGTGGGAAAGGGCAGTTGTGACCAATTTTTTGTATATGCTGGGCATTATTCCCTCTCACCTCCTTTTTTCTAACTATTCCATTGTATGTGAGACAGCTTACAAAACACTGATTTGATGGCTTGTGAAAAGCTATTGTGAAAAGCTGGGTTCCCTTCCTAGATCTCTTTTGTGTAGCATTTTTCCCATTTATCCTGTCATTTTTCTCCCTGTCCCTTTTTTCTTACCCACTTCCAAATGCAAAATAAAACATACCTTAAACGATGGACTGTTAATCTGGCTTTCTCTGAAATTCTTACTGGTCCCATAACGACTAATACTTCTGTTGCCATTGACTTTGCAGTTAGACCTTTGACATTTATGTACAACCTCTTGCAAATCCTTATTTCTGCCATTCTCCTACTTGAATGCTTCTTATGCTGCTTCGTTCTTGTCTTCCATTTTTTCCTGCACTACACAGATTTTTAAAAAATAAATTATTCTTCCACGTAAATTTTTCTGCCTATCTTGCGCCTTAGCATCCCACTATCCTAACTTAAAGGCAACTCCACCTTTTTGGTTTGTTCATACACTGGTCCCATTTAGACGCTCATGCAGTCAGTACAAACTGTCCTTTTCCAAGAATCCTTAATCCTTGCTCCCTCTATCATATTTTCAGTGAAACTGATTTTTGTTATGTTAGGCTGGTTCTCCCTACTCCAATTGGCATCTGTAGAGTATTTCAGAGGAAACAATCTTTCCTTACATTCCCTTATTACTGCAGAAGCTCCAGAATACATCTGGCCATGTTGTGGCTTCCAGTATGGATCACAGTAAATGGTACTTCTCCACACAGCATCAACAGACCTATTCTAGTGAGGATGAAGAAAATCCTTCTCCTTTTTGTGATCAGATATTGTTTCCCATCACCACTTATCAACATTATTCACAAAACTACCTATGGTATGTCTAAGAAACTTAACATTGCCAGTAACCCTTCAAGATTTGTCATGGTGCATTGAGCTTTTCTTTAGGGAATGCCTAGCAAACTTTCATCATGACTGGAAGTTAAATATACTACGATATATCAAACACAAAAGATACTCTGCTAGTCAACTTATGTTTTCTGTACTACAAAGAACGTTGAACTATAGGTTCAAATCCATGTTTTGTTTCTTCCTCATTCAATTGCAACCTCATTCCTGGCCACTCACATCTTAATTGAAAGATATAAATTTGAGGACTATACATAAATAGAACAACTGAACATCCAGTCCTCATTGCCTCAAATAAGGAGAGATAATTTTTTACCCAACATACTCAGTGACCTTCTGCCCTTTGCACTTAAAATAGGGTATTGTGGTCATTGTCAGAAAATAAGAATCAAATCATAAAAATAGTTCAATCTGTTTAAACTATTTTATCCAGAAGAAATTAATGTCTGTTTCAAAAAAAACAAACTCCACTCAGTTCCAGCACACAACTTGGCTTAATAAAAAGTAAAGATTTGGTCAATCACTTGAACTTTTCAATTAGTAACACATTTTTTGTCCATTTACTGCTTCTACTCAGCATATGCCATAAAATGTCTTAGGAATATAAACCAGCAGTCATGTTCACTTCCATCCAAAATTTTTACTGCAACCATTTATCATATCCCAATTAGGATTATGCCTCATCACGTCTCTTTCCTCTTTCAGATCTGAGGAAAAATGATATTTAACTTGGAAGGTTAACTCTGTTTTTCTCTCCACCAGTTTTGCCTGATCTGGTGAGCATTTCCAATATTCTTTTATCTCAGCTGTTCATTCTCCTGCTTTGAAGAGAATTACCTGTTAAGCATTCTATTGCATTAACTATGCATATATAGACTTTAATATAGTCTTAATTACAAATGTGGAATTTTGTTTAAAGCTTTCTGAAAGGATAAGTCTATTTTTGTAAGTAGCAATTATGTACCTACACGAGTAATAATATCTTTAATAAAAATCCTTTTTACTGATCTTATATTTACTGTAATTTCTAATTAATTTTTTAGATTGACATGTTTAAATTAAAGCTGCTATGTTTTGCAGGTGTTAACAAGATAACATTTTGTAAATTGCTCCAAGCTGTTCAAATCAGAATCTTGAATTTCATCAACATGCAACATCAAACATAAATTTGCTTTTGTTCTGGTTTTGTTAAATTTGTTGAACAAGAAGTTCTTGAAAGTTTGAAATTTTATTTGCCAGTGTCTATATTGATCTCTTAAAGACATTTAGTAAATATAAATGGGATCTATCTAAAGAGTTTTTGCTTTAATTTATTTCTCAATTTTGATCAGATAAAAGAGCTTTGTGGGTATGTGGTTCATGTATTTCTCATGAAAATCCCCACCTGAACTAAATGGGTTTAAGATGAAATGTCAAAATTGGATATGAAAAGCCTAGACTATTGCAATTTGTTGTCCTACTAATAATGACTCATTTGATTTGTGACTCATAGCTAAAAGGATCAAGCAAACTTCGATAAAGTATAAAATTGAACTCCCACTTTTCTTGTTTACTACTATTGGTTTAGTTTCCTGTATTTTTTAACCAGAGGATCTGGTAAAGAAATTTGATTAGTTCTGTTAGTCTGAAAGTCTATTATCTCTGTGGTATTTTCTATTTATCAAAAGTGAATGTTAAAACCGGACGTTCTGCTTGATCCATGAAATGCACTGTAATTAGGACAATTGTTCAGCTCATTTTTTGTGTTTTCTGTAAGCATAGAAAGTGTGTTGATGCAAGTTTCTGGCTGCAAGTGGTGCAGAGTTCCTTGTGAAGCTTGTTCAATGAGAATGTTCCATTATATTCACACAAATATCAATCATAGAAGCAATTCAGTTTACATAAATAGATTCAGGTTGTTAATATCATTATACTTAACTTATGAGTAGCAAATCTACTAGATATTTGATTTGCAGAAGAGAATTTTTGAAAATAGAATGACTGGAGTACGAAGAATAGGAAGGCAATGCTTTACTATTACTAAGGATATCTGATATGAATGTTCCTATATGTCACTTAGTCAATGGGTAGGATTGAAAGTACTGTTTATCACTTAATGTAAACCTTCCGTTGGATATAGATCAATGGATTATAATTCTAATGTAATGCCAGAACAATTTCTGCCATTTTCAGTAGATGCAAACATAATTTTAAAAGGTTTCTCTGGGTAAAACAGTTAAAAATTGTGAATATTTATTTCATTTATTTGCTGTCAGGATGGTGTGTGTGTGTGTGTGTGTCTCTGTGTGTGTGTCTCTGTGTGTGTGTGTCTGTGTGTGTAGGGGTGCGATTGGGGGTATAGGGGGATGGTTGGTGGCAAGGTGAGTTATTGATGATGTGAAGAAAGTAGAGTTTGCAATAAATGCTATAAATCTTTCAGCATGAAACTACAATCTTTCCTAAGTGTAGGATTAACTGTATCTCTTTGTTAGCAAACAATATTTTATTTATAAGATATGGGTTGCTTTATAGTTATATAATTTAGCTTCATTTGCCAAACTTTTCTTCTCATAGGCTTTAGTATTTTCTATTTAGTCACTTTTTAAAAAAGAACAATCCTTAAGTTAAGTCTCAGAGGACAGTGCTTTTGTGGTGTCGACAAGTTACATTCAACATGTAGAAAAAGTATTAAACTCATTGACCATTTTGGGTTTGAACATTAATTTCTTTCAAGAATATACCAAAAATCCAGTTTTCTTGCTATTGTATTAAAAATGATTTGAAAGAAAGACAAACATATTACATTAATTTAACTTTTGCATTCCAGCAACTGCTAAATAGAAAATAGAAATAAACCACTTCAGTTGTGTAAATCAGTCCCAAATCATAATAACACTAATATAAAGAACGGTTATACATCCAGAAAAGCAGTGGTCTGGATCTGCAATTACTGAATGGACCCCTCCATAGGGAAACATTGTTGTTGCCTGGCTGACATGGCAACTGTGAAAATATAATTAACATTTCAACAATTGCCAGATTACATGAATGATAAAATCATTTTATATGCAACATGAGTGAATTTCAACTTTTGCTGTCAGCTCTAAGTGTCAGTCATGGCTCATAGCACTTTCCTCTTCCTTTGAGTCAGAATGTTGAGGATTCAAGTCCCGCTCCAGAGACCTGGATGGAAAGAAACTAGACTCACACTTCAATGCAGTATTAAGGGAATGTTACGTTGTCGAGTATGCTATCCTTTTGAAGAAATGTGAAGTTGAGGCCACCCTTTCAGGTGGGTATAAAAAAATCCCATAGCACCGTTTTGAAGAAGAGGAGTTCCAGTTACTATTTGTCTCTTGACCAACTTCACTAAAACAGAGAATCTGCTTACAATCACATTGCTGTTTGTAGGAGCTCGCTCTTGGTAACTTGGCAGTCAATTTAAAACAGGATTATGCTTCAAAAAGTACTTAACTGGCTGCAAAACAGTTTGGAACATCCTGAGGTTCTGCAAGATGTTAATGACAGATAAATGCATATATTTTCTTTCCAACTGCATTTAAGTTTCCAAGTAAGAATCATGATAGATTTTGTTGTTAACTAATATAAATGAGGAGAAAGACTTGTTGCAATACCACACTGGATAATAATAGTAAACTTGTTGCCTGTAAGTTTGTTGCATGTTAAAATGTTACATCAGTGATGACTTTTGTTAAGCATTGTAAAATGTTTATATTTATCACATCAGAATTTCACAGGACTAAACAGTAATGGAATGCAATACAAAATGTCCTTTCATGCATGAATATCAATTGCACAATTAAACACGAGAAACAGGATTTACTTGATATAAAAATTCCACTGATGTGCAGGAAACAAAACTAGCTTGATACAAATTAGAAAGTCAATCTAGGGAATTAATATGAGAAATAAGGTGAAGGCAGATGAATTGAGAAGGTATTTTGTATTGAATTTTATGATAAAGGATACAGGTAGCATCCCAGAAATAGCTAAAATAAAACCCAGGAAATGGAAGGGAGGGAGGAACTCAAAATAATTACAACCACAGTCACAACCACAGTTTAGCATAGTCCACCACACAGTGAGACACGGAAGACTCTGACAAGGAGAGCATTAGAATGCCTGTGCACAAATCATGACATATTGGAACTTATTCCGATGAATGCAGCACAAGCTGCAAATACCACAGGAGATTATAAATGCGGTAGGATTATGAAACCCTTGTCTCCCCATCCCCCATATCTGCCAAGAAAGGCATCGTTGCATGTAAGAGCATGTTGGCAAATACTTAAATTTAAGGGGGGAGGAAATCCATGCCTTTGTGCAGCCTATGAGATCCTGGGAGATAGCAAGAACTGCAGATGCTGTCCACCTATATGTCCCACCCTCCATCTCATTCCTACCTCCTTGACCTGACACAACCTGTCCATCTTCTCTCCCACCTATCCACTCCTCCCACCTCACTGACCAATCCCCACCACTGCCTACCTGCACTTACCTATCACTATCCCACCTACCTTCCCCCAGCCCCACCCCTCCTCTCTCTATTTATTTCAGACCTCCCTTCCCCCTTCCACATTTCTGAAGAAGGATCCCGATCGAAACGTCAACTTGCCTGCTCCTCTGATGCTGCCTGGTCTCCTGTGTTCCTCCAGCTCCACACTGTAACGATTATGAGATCCTGGATTGTTTTTGTGAACAGTAGCTTGCAGATGACACTTTCAAAATTGCCTGTGATTACTTCCGCTTCACAAAAATGACTCTTTCAATCTGTAATGACCAATGACGTGGTCAAGATTGTTTTTGGCCAGCATTTGTGTAACTCACAGTTAGTCATTGCATACATTTCACATGCAGGGTTCAATGATTACAGATGCTTTTAACCTTAATGTGTTAATGCCTGATTAATGCATTTCCCTTGAAGGGCCTCACATTTGAGTACGTCTTCAACTGGAAAATCACCTATTCCGCTGACTCTGTGTGTAGCCACAGCCATTTTCCATTTCCATTGCACATTTATGAGTCTCATGAGGATGGAAAGCAATGCAGGTCACACTTGGCAGAGTCTCAGGCTCAGCCTGGTAAATGAAGGAACTCTCTCCCTCCAAACCTCCATGTTCCTTTCTTACTTGCAATGCCTGTCAACCCATCAGTACTGAGCTTCCAGACATTCCCACTCAAACTTTTCATTTATGTCTTCATCTTCCAACATTGGTCCCGAGCCCTGGTCACATCTTAGCCATATTACCTATTGGGGTTGCACTGTCTCACTGTTAAAGCCAGGATAGTTTGTGCCCATTGATATGCTCCACCTCCCATGTTCTCCAATTCATTATTGTCACCCATCCTTACATGTTGATTTGTCCCCGCTTCACCATTATTGTTCTCTCTGTATTCCAAAATATTGCCTCTAATCCTCTCAATTGACTTCCCAACTTCCCAGCACTGCAAGCGCCCCTGATAACCCCTTGACTTTCATTGAACATACCCCTAGGACTGTCTCTAGCCCAACTCCCTGAGCAACTTGGATGGACAGCTCTGAATGATGTGGCTAGGGCACAAATGGATCTCTGTGCAGCTAACCGAGTGACTTACCACAAATCCCAAGACTGGTTGCCCTGGACCTGCAGGACTGATCATGGTACACTCCGTAGACTGTGGTGAAATGGAACACCTATCCCTGACTGTCCCAAATGGCCAACTAGCTGTGTCCAAGCCCCTGGACTGAGATCAGGCACTCTCTTTGACTGCCTATGGTGGACCCTCTAACTGAAGACAGAGGGCTACAGCTTGTAAATATGGAGACATTGACATTTGGTTGGAATATTTGCTGCCAACACTGATGTAGATATGACATCGACATAGCATGGTGCCTTAAAGCAACATGTCCACCCCCTCAACCAATTCCTGTTGACAACCATGGCAAGCTGCATTTGTGTCAGTGCTAAATGTCAAGGCAAGATAGAATTACTATAAGCCTTTAAGCTCAGAAAGTGGCAACAAACATAAAACATGGTTGAATGCCAAGAGAGGAAGCCAGAAATGCTGATGCACACCCTGGTTGAATCCATGAGATGGGTGCTTAGTCCTGCACAGAAAGTGGCCTGGCAGTAACATTACAACGAAAGGTATCGGTGTGCTGTAAAGTGCAGCATTGAAGTGGAGAACTGGAATCAAAGTGTATGGGAAATGTGCCATGATGATGCGGAGAGGCTGGTGTGTGTCCAGTGCCACCTTGTGGATGGGTTAGCAGTGAGTCACTGCCCATGGAGCATGTCCTGAGAAATGGGGGATTGCTGTCTAAGATGGAGGCCCAGAGGAGAGAGCAGCAAGCCGGAGCTGTCAGGTACGTGCTCTGACTTTCGTGCCGGGATTTGTTGCCATCTACTTCCTTTCAGGATTTTTTAAAAAAATCATTTGTGGGATGTGGGTACTGCTGGCTGGCCAGCATTTCTTGCTCATCTCTAGTTGCCCTTGAGAGGGTGATGATGAGCTGACGGTGTTTGGGAGAATATGATACTGCGTAACAATGAGGAGAGAGTATATACTGAGACATAACTATATCCAAATACGCCTCTCACCGCATTCTAGTGAGATACTCACCTCGCTGTTCAAAACATGGGTGCAAATTGGATTTTATTTCTGGATGTCAAGAATGTAATTTTTCTGAACTCACCATATTTTCCCAATTGATTCACCATCGCTCATGTTGTTCATTGTCTGGGGAAATTCAGTGCCACATGATTTTGTGGAAAAGCAGTCATGTTTAAGCAACTTATTGTATCATAGAATCCCTACAGTGTGGAAAGAGGCCATTCAGCACATCAAGTCCACAATGATGCACCAAACAGCATCTGACCCAGACCCACCCTATCCACATAACTCCACATTTACAATGGCTAACCCACCTAATCTGTACATTCTGGATGCTACAGACAACTTAGCATGACCAATCCACCTAACCTGCTCATCTTTGCAGTGTGGGATGAAACTCAAGCACCCAATGGAAACCCATGCAGACGTTGAGAGAATGTGCAAACTCCACGCAGATAGTCACCCAAGGCTGGAATCAGTCTTGGGTCCCTGGTGCTATGAGGCAGCAGTGCTAACCACTGAACCACTGTGCTGCCCTTATATTTCTAGTAGAAGTAACATATGCAATGGATAAAGGAAAACTGATAGATATGCTGTACTTTCGATTTCGTGAAGACATTTGATAAGTTAGATTATTGCAGAAAATAAAAGATCATGATGTCGGGGCTAAATGTTGGCATGATTAGAATGTTAGCTAACTAACTAGAAACAGAAAGCATAAACGGATCTTCCTCTGTTTGGTAAGATGTAACATGGTGTGCTGCAGGGATCAGTAACTAGGGCTTTTTCAACTTTTTACAATTTAAATGCCTCAAATGTAGGGGCCAAAGGTTGCTAAATTTGTTGATGACACAAATATAGATAGGAAACTAAGTTTTGAAGAGGATGTAGGGAGGTAAAAAGGGATATAGATAGGTTAAGTGAGTGGATAAAGATCTAGCAAATGAATCTAGCAAATGCAGAAAAATATGAAATTGTCCATTTTGACAAGAAAAGTAAACAAAGTATCTTATCTAAATGGTGAGAGATTATAGCACTGTAAGATAATCTGTCCTCATGCACAAAAGGTATCTAATTAGAAAAGTTAGTAGAATGTTAACAAGTATTGCAAGGGGAATTAAATACAAACGTAAAGATGTAATAGTTCAGTTATAGAAGGCATTGGTAAGACCACATCTAGAATACTGTGTACCGTATTGGTTTCTGTATTTAAGGAAGAATGTAAATGTAACTGCATGGAAGCAGCTCAGAGATGTTTTACTCGACTAGTACCTGAAATGAACAGCTGGTCTTGTGAGGAAAGGTTAGACAGGTGTGACTTGTACCTGCTGGAGTTTAAAAGAATAAGAGTCTAGCTGATTGAAACATGTAAGGTCCTGGGGATCTTGACACAGTGGATATGGAAGGGATGTTTCCTATTGTAGAACTAGGGTTTCCTGTTTAAAAATAATGGGTCATTGATTTAAGACAGAGATGAGGAGAAATGTTTTCTCACAGAGGTTTGAGAGTTTTGGAACTCTCTTCCTCAAAATGCAGTGAAAGCAGAGTTGGAATATTTTTGAGGGAGAGATAGGGAAACCTGTGACAAGTAAACGCGTTAATGCTTATTGGTGGTACGTGAGAATGTCGAGAAATCAGATCAGATTTAATCTAGAGAAGCATGCTGTAGACTGGTGACTGGTCTAGCTCTGCTCCTAAAATATATGTCTGTAAAACTATGGAACTTACTGTTCAATGACCATTGTTTTAATTCCATTTCTTTTTCATTATGAGTGGCTACCATGTATTTTACAATCTAAAGTATCACAACTGAAGTACAACTCATAGTTATTTACGTCAATATTAACAAATGATATGTCCATTATTTAGCAAAACATCAGCACCTTCTTTATTTCCATTGAGGTTCTGTTTTGGTGTGTACAAAAAGGTAGAGTCAAAAAAAAGTCACCATAGTCCCAGAAGATCAGAGGGCAGATTTCTCACTACAGAGAAGCAACTGGTGGTGAGTTTAATCTGAGGGTCACCTGCTTCAGGTGAGGGGGGAGGTCAAGAAGGTGGGACCTTCATGGTGACCTCAACAGGTGCAGGAATTGAACCCACACTATTAGCTCAGGTGCTGGACACTTGGTTTCATGTATATAGCAAAAATGAGAGTCTAATCTGTAAAAGTGAATGCATTCAATGGAAGTGTTCACTAAATGTGATAAAATACTGTTTTATTAAAAAAGTGAAACAGGAATGCTTTCTGTACAAGAATACTATTGCAGTCTAGTTAAAAAGCTAGCACTTTCTACCTGACTACATTATGAAGTATCTTTACCTGAAAGATCCATAGTAACTCAAGAAGGTAGCTCACTCCCACCCTTAAAAGAGGAACTTGGGAAGGACAAAAATACTAGCAATTTCATCCAACCAATGTCTCCACAGATGTGTCTCTCTGCCATTGAAACCCAGATCACTCAGTACTTTTTGCAATTATTTCTTATGGTGTACCTTGCCTGAATTTTGGGAGCTCCAAGGGTTGGATAAGGTTCTTTCTGCACTGTTGCTTCATTGATGGATAAATCCTAATTCAGTGCATTAAGACCTAGTGACTCATTTTCCTTATAAGAAAAGATATGAACATGGATTTAATGTCTGTGCACAGTTCCCAAAACAGCATAATATACTATTCTTGGGACAACAAAGTGAAAAAGCTTGGCCATACTCCTCTGCTCTCACTGACCTCACTGAATGGCACTGATTAATTTATCAGTAGTTCAAAGCCAATGACGGACCACTGCTTTTAGAGTTTAACCTTTGTGGTTCTTTTTTCATTGCTTCATTGAATATGAGCTTCGCTGTTCATCGCTAATTGTCCTTGATTGGATGTCAGCAAACTGACATCTTGGACCACTGCAGTCCATCCTGCAATTCCAATGCTGTTAAGAAGGGACTTCCAAGATTTTGACCCAGCAATAGTAAAAGAACACTGTAAATAATGAATGACTCTGAAATAAGATTGGGTTTCTCAGGAGAGTTAGGTACTCTTACTATTTGCATTGAAGTTTATAATTTCATATCAGTTTTGTATAGGCTATAATATACTAACAATTCATTAGCAAATTTGAACTCTGTTCAGCAACATGGGAGGGAACAGTAATAACTGGCTCTCTAATATTTGATATAATTTTCTAGACACTATATTTGTTTAATGTGATTGCTTTGGTAGCATGCTTATTGTGTGAAATACATACATTCACATCATTAACAGTAAGATAAAAGTACTCCCGTAGGTCTTGACTTAGCATGTCTGCCACTTGTTGTGTTTTGCATTTGTACCCATTACTGCGTGGCTCCTTATTGATACCGTTACTTACTAATTCATCAACATAAGGTAGATGTTAAAAATCTAATGATTTTTGTTCTTATTTTGATAAATATTGCCTGGTCATGAATTTCAAAGCATTGAAGGCTGGATACATTCAGTCTGCATTGAAAAGTTAGACTTACCTTTCATTATTATTAGCATCTGATCCACGACCACTAGTAAAATGAAGAGCAGAATGCCAAAAGTACTTAAACGTTTGCTGTACTCAGAAACAAAACTATTGAAGACTTCTGTTTTTAAAAATGTATTAATTTGAGAGCGAGCAGTCAACACTGGGGAATAGAACACCTTTCTGACATTAATTACTCCTAGGACAAGCCTAGGATTAGTTGAAGTGTAGATCCCTTGTTATATTGCTTTAATAATGTATTTAATCACCATTTCAAAAGAGCACCTTTAGCATCATTGTATAATTGTACAGTCTGATCTAGAATCAGTTTATACAGGCAACTCCACAATGATAACAATGACAGGTGAAGGAAGAAAAATACAGACAAATAAGGGAATTAAGTAAATGCACAAAATAATAATCATGATGGTTCAACTACATTGAGAATAATTCGACAGATGAGGTAGATAAACGTGATAAGGGAATGAAGTTTCTACACTGTGCAAAGGACTCCTTTATAACGCAGCATGTAAAAAAATTCACAAGGTAATGTATGCTGTTGGATCTACTGATGGAAAATTATCCAGAGGGTCAAGAAAGGTAAATGCAGGAGAATCTCTGGGCAATAATGGACAAAGTATAACATGTGTTAAAATAATGGTTGAGATAGAGATAGATAGATAGAGTGGATAGTCAGAGAATTTTTCCCAGGGCGGAAATGACTATTATGAGGGAGCATAATTTTAAGGTGATTGGAGGAAGTTGTAGGGGAGATGTCAGATGTAGGTTCTTTACACAGAGAGTGGTGGGCGTGTGGAATGCACTGCCAGCAGTGGTAGTGGAGTCAGATACTTTAGAGACTTTTAAGCGACTCTTGGATAGGCACATGGAGGATAGTAAAATGCAGGGTATGCAGGGTAGATTGATCTTAGTAGGATAATAGGTTGGCACAACATCGTGGGCCGAAGGGCCTGTACTGTGCTGTACTGTTCTATGTTCTGTGTTCTTAAGTATGGAAGTACAATGAAATCAAGTTGATTGTAGAGAAGATGATTTTGAGGGGAAACAAAATAGGCATTAATATTGGCATCAATGATGTTAAATGACAATGAGAAATATTTAAAAGTGTTCAACTGATTGCGGGAAAGATATATTCTAGTAACAAGAAATAACAGCCTAAACAATAGTGAAACTCTGTGGGTGAATCCAAATGAATGAAACAATTAAGGGTTAGGAAACATATATGCATTGGATACATAGACAGCTGAGGGGTGCACAATCAGGGACCATAGATTAGGGGAGAAATAAATCAAACACAGTTAGGAAGGCAAAGAGCTACTACAAAATTACATTATCCAGAACAGAAAACAAAATAGTAAAATATTTTATGGGCATGTCATTAAACAAAGGAAGAGTGATAGGACTATCACAGACAGACAGACAAATATGTCAAGTAATGATGGTGCAATGGCAGAAACATTGAATAATTATTCAATTTTCAATGTTTAGCAGAAAAACACTACAGTTGGACATGACTTTGAATGATGAAATGAGTAATAAGTGCATTTAATTTTTTTAAAAAATGGATGTACTAAATAAACTGGCAAAACTCATGGGCATCATGGGCATCATGGGCAAAAGGGAATGAAGTCCTTGGCCCAGGTTGTTTGTATCCCTGCATTTTAAAATAATCTTGGATAAGATAACAGAGGCACTGCTGCACATACTTAACACTTGTTTAGGAAAAGGTAGCATCCCAAAAAAGAGAAAGAACTAAAGAAGAAGTGAAAAAAATTGTCATGATTATTCAGCATGAAATTTTAAAGGGAAAACTTGCTTGACCAACCTTATTGATTTTTTTGAGGAATGTGGATGATGATGATGCAGTGGATTTAAGTTATCTAGATTTTCAATGGGTCTTTGATAGGGCGACTCCTAATAGACTAATGAATGAGATCACCGAATTGGGGATTGCAGGACAATGATTACAGGATAATACAAATAATTTTACAGAATGAGCAAATAAATGACAAATGAAGTTCAATGCAGAGTCAATGTGAGTCAGAACATTTTTATAGGAAGAATAAGGAGATAATTTGTTACTTGGAAAATGTAAATCCATCTGGGGGAAAAGGCACAAAGGGCATGAAGGGCCATGGTGAATTGGGTAGAACAAATTAGCTTGTATGGTTTGGCATGGATGGGGTGTGGGGAATGTGTGAATGGGAGGGTGGTTGAATCAAAATTAAAGAGATAAAACATTTTGTTTATAGTTACAGGAACTTAAATCAATTAGGTGATAGAGCAGGCCAATAATCAGAAAAGTAGAATGTTTTTATGAATGTTTACATTGCTCATAATCATATAAAAATGAACATCTTGAAGGTGTCCCTCTGCTCCTGACCGAATGAAATCCATAGAGAATCGACAAAGATGTTAGCATGCCATTCATTTGAATGCAACACTAAAACTCAAATGTAATAGGATATAATGGAATTTTCAATTTGTACCAAACTATTAACAACTTAGTGCTTTTGATGTACTTTGTGTTTATACATATTTAATTCCATTTAAAATTCTTATTGTCATTAGACTTTCACATTATCAGTCCAGCCATAATTGCGTTTCCATAGTGAATACTTAGGCGGGCTGAAGTAAAGTACTGGTGATGTTGATTAATGTACACTTATTATTAACCTGAACTTTCTGAACCTGATTGAAACTTTTACTTGGGTCCCCTCCTATACTATCAGCCTCAGTAGTTCTTTCAGTATCCTGATACGTTACCAGTATCTTTGCATTTAAGTATTATTTTTCGAAAATGGATAGAACCAAAGTAAAAGTATATTAAAGATTAACATAGTAGCTTGTCAAAATGTAACCTTTTGAAAAAAAATGAGTCCAGGTGCAGCCAATAATTGGGAGATAAAATACATTTCTGAATACCCAAATTCCATTACTGTACTCTCAATTTGTATTTGATTCCTACAGGTTCTCATGCAGGTGAGGAGAATGAGGTAATAATGTGCTTGTCACATTGTTCTTAGCCACAGCTAGGTGGCTGGTAACGACTTAAACTGTCAGTGGCCTGGAAGAACAAGGAAATGTCTAACTTGGAAATAATAAGAAGTTGGAAGATATCCTCAGAAGATTATTTGAGTTTCTGAGTTTAGTATCACACAGGTAAAAACATTGAGATGACCTTCGCTTGTTCTTTTAAGGCACTCTTTACAAATGTATTTGTTTCTTTGACAATAGTAAAATAATAATGACAATGTCACCTTTTTCATGCCGTATTCCAGTCTATTCAATGTAGTTGGTATATTATTGATTCAACGGCACAACAAACTGGAGGCTTGGAGCTCTGTTCTGCTGAATTATTTGTGGATTCTGTTGCTAATGGAAAGGGTGAACTGGCTCACTGTTGTTATTGCTTTAATGTTAAGTATGATGATCTGGCACTGACATGGTGATTGTGATAAGCTAAGTAGTAAGTCTTTCTGGACCTGGGTTTAATTTGTATACAACCAAGGAAGTCAATCGGGATCAAAATGAGAAATTGCTGAAAAACACTCAGCAAGTTTGGTAGCATCTGTAGAGAGAAAGCAGAGTTAACATTTGAGGTCCAGTGATCCTTCTTCCGAACCAAGTCAATAGGGATTCTAGTTTCTTATATAAATTACAGCCTGGCAGTCTGATGCTTACATTTCAGTGTTGAAACCCCAAGCTCTGGAATTCCCTCTCTACATGTCTCTGCCTCTCCAGCTCACTTTTCTCCTTGATGTCACTTCTTAAAACCTACTTCTTTGACTAAGCTTTTGGCCATCTGATCTAATATCTCTTTTAAGGCTCAGTGTCATACTTTGTATTATAATGCTGCTATGAAGTAAACTAGAACATTTCACTGTGTTATATACGGTATACAAATATAAGTTGTTCTAAATCTGGAATTTCTTGAAAATGTTCTGTTGTGTCTTAAATATTGAATCCACTAATGGCCTCTAGAGGGAGATACACACAAGCTTTTTTTTGGATCTGCTTATTTGCATATTCATTAATACAAGTGTGAAATATATGTAGCTAAGGTGTCTGGAAAGCTGTATGATGGGTTCACAGTGCTAATATCCCTGCCTTTAAGGAAGGAGGCCTGGATTCAAGTTCCATATGCTCCAGAGGCATGTCAATAAATCTCTGAAGAGGTGGTCTAGAAAGTTTTCGGCTGTCTTTAAAAAGAGTTTCAACTGTAATTCTTTTGCCATCTGGAGGACCAACAGATAAATAAATCATAATATCTGACTATTTCTGTTTGATCTCTAATGGCTTCACTGCATTAATTAGCAATATATCTATTTGAACAGAATCAAACAGAACAGTCAGATCCCAGAAACCAACAAAGGACATGGCACTAAGCCAGAGAAGAACAAGATTCCATTCAGAATTCCAACCCCACCAGGAGGAAATTCAGTGTGTGAGATACAGGCATGACACAGGGTGGGTAACACCAAGTGACTGAGAATTACTGATTGTGATTTCCAGAGGCAGATGACATTGACACTTTCATCTGCCTTCCTCACCTCCGGAGCTGAAAAGCAGTGTCAGCAAGAGTTGACATCTTAATGGTGACAGGTAAGACCAGAAGCCTCTCTCTATTTAACACTTTCCAATCTAGGCATCTGCACATTCTTTGTGTGCTTGAGATAACACTACTGCAAGTCCACATTACTGCCAGATTAATGGGGGATTCCAACTCAGCGTCTTACACAGTGTCTACCCTATTTCACTCACAGCAAAACATTAAAAACCTTTCCTATGTTTCAATAACCTTGTGCCTCCACATCTTTTGCTTTGCTTTTCCTGCTTAGGATACAGACTTCCTAACTTTTTCAACCTTATCTTCATTTTATTGTCATCTTCAGTACAATCGGAAGACAATGTCTCCTGTAAGCAGGCTGCAGGTAAGGCATACCCAAAAATTAGATCCCTAACACTGGTATCTCTATAAAGCATCACAATTACAACCATCCAATCCCTCCCTGCCTTCTTAATCTTAAGGAGGTGATGCAAACCATTTTTAGCGTCTAGCTTTCCTTTCTGCAGATTTACCAAACAAGCAGAACAGAACATAGCCATGCTGCTAAGGAGCAAGCAGCTAATAGATGAGGACATGAACAATCAACCATCTCTTGCAATCTTCTTCTTGGACTACAGTTAGGAAAAACATGAAAATTGATGCTAAGGAAATACTTGACTTACTTCTGGGCCTCACAGCACCAGGGACCCGGATTCGAATCCATCCTTGGGCAACTGCCCATGTAGAGTTTGTTTACATCCTCCCTGTGTCTGTGTGGGTTTCCTCCTGATGCTCTGGTTTCTTCGCACAGTCCAAAGATGGGTAAGGCAAGGTGGATTGGCCATGCTAAATTGCCTGTAGTGTCTAGGCTGGGAAATGCAGGGATAAGGTAAGGGGTGGGTCTGGGTGGGATGCTCTTCAGAAGGTTGATGTGGACCCAATGGGCTGAAAGACCTGCATCCACACTGTAGGGATTCTATGAAACTCTGACACTAGTAGGGGCTGCGAGTGGTGGCCAGGTTTAGAGGAGCACAAAGATCTTGGAAAATTGTAAAGTTGTCAGAGTGCAGATATAGGGAGAGGTGAAGCCAGGAATTCTTCTGAAGGTTGGAATCAATGTCTATGGTTGGGACTGCATTATTTCTGGATTTTACTGGGCCTAGGTGTGAGCCATGGCTCTGCAGTAAAGCTTTCAGCTCTGAGTCAAGAGGTTATTGGGTCACGTTCCACTCCAGTGAGTTGAACATATTATCCAGAGTTGGGAGTCACAGATGCTGCCTCTTTCAGATAAAGAATCTGGGTGAATGTAATTCCTCCCACAGTCCAAAGATACGCAGATTAGCTGGATTGGCCATGCTAAAATTGTCCCGTAGTGTTCAAGATTGTGCGGGCAAGGTGGGCTAGCTATGGTAAAAGTGGGTTTCAGGGATATGGTGGGGGTAGGGTTGGCAGGGTGGGTGGGAAATAAAATGAAGCAAGGAGCTTTTTCTTCATATACTGTCCAATATCTTTTCCCTCAACCTAAAATGTTGTCTGGTTATCATCATTTTGCTACATGTGCAATGTTGCTGTATGCAAATTAACTGCCATGTTTCCAATATTACAACAGTGACAATTCTTTACTTAGCTGTGAAGCTTTGGAACATCCTGATATTATGAAAGTTGCTATCTAAAAGAATGCAAGTTCATTAATTTTCAGATTCAATTGCTGAATGTTCTGTCTCCCTTTCTGAAGCTGCTTTGCTAATGTACTGAATGGTTAACAAGACCCAAATCAATGAACTGGAATGATAGCCGACCTACTTCAATATGTCCATTTTCAGAAATTAGAAGACATTTATGTCTGATAAGGCTAATTAGGAACTGAGTAACGTGAGAACTGTCATCATTCATTAAGAAATGTGATGCTGCCCTTTAAAATTGGAGGCCAGCCCTCTAATATTAAAAACATTTAAAATACAAATGTTAGATCCCCCACTTAGAATAATGTCAGTACAGAAAGCTGTTTTCTATTATAGCAGACAGCAACATGATATTCTAGGAAAGCTCCAACAGAATATTAGATAATGTAATGAAAGCATGCTGAGAAACAAAACACGATAATGATTTTTTAAAATATAAATAAATAATGAGAAATACCACAGACTGACTAGTCCTATCCCAGCTTGCGTTCCTTTATCATCACTTACCCTCTTCCAAATCGTTCTAATTCTCTCAGCTCTTCAGGTACTGATTTACCCTGGCCAATGAGTTCACAGTTCCAACTGCCCTCCAACCAAATGGTTAAATGAGAGACAAAACAATACATCTTACCAGTTCTATTGTGAACTTGATCCAGTTCTCACTGAATATGCATTTGTGCACATTCTGCAGCAGTAGTCATGCAGACAGCAGTAGAAGCCGTAGGGAGTTTTATTTTCAAGTCCTTCCCTAACTTGATAGTACACTCGCATTAACTAAGTGTCCCAAGGCTGCTCCAACTCTGGCCACATAACTCAGTGCAAGTTATTATGTCATGCAGGACCTTTCTATGACTAACTAGCATTCCAGGTAGTGCATTTTCCATTTTTATGTTGCTAGTTAATCCAGTATGGTATTTCTGAAGTGAAATATACCTTAATATATACTAAATAAGGTGGAAATTTGTAGAATATGGATGGGAGAGAGCCCTGTGATTCTACCCAGAACTTTTATCCTATAACTGTTGGTGCTGTGATTTAATGTAATAAATCACTGACTTTATTTAAGGATTTATAGGACTCAATGATAATGATAACAAATGGTACTTGTTACTTTTAAAACAATTGTCAAAGGTTGCAAACACAACTTGAAAACTAAGGTCAAGTATGCTCCAAGCATAGGAGCCATATACATGAAAATTTGGGTAAACATTTGCCAAAGTCTGAAAATAAACAAAAACAGAAGTTGCTGGAAAAGCTCAGCAGGTCTGACAGCATCTGTGAAGAAAAAAATCAGATTTAATGTTTTGGTTCCAGTGACCCTTCCTCAGAACATTGAACTGGACCCGAAACGTTAACTCCAACTTTTTCTTCACAGATGCTTCCAGACCTGCTGAGCTTTTCCAGCAGCTTCTGTTTTTGTTCCTGATTTACAGCATCCATAGTTCTTTTGGTTCTGAAAATAAACACTGTGTACCTAAAGAAAAGTCAGGCTTCTATAGAGGATAGTCTTTGTAGTTTATTCAAAGTTTAAGTTGACCTGAAGATTTTAGAGAGGGTGGAAAAAAAGCTTCTTAAAATAGTTTCAGCAATGTTAGTATAGTTCGGAAAAAAATGGGCGTGTTTTCTTTAGAGAAGAGAAGGTTGAGAAGAGATTTTATGGAGGTCTTCGCAATCTACTAAACAGTGTAGATAGAGACAAATTGTTCTCTTTGGTGCACAGGTGGGAATCCAGAGGACACTGATACAAGGCAATTGGCAAAAGACCAATAGCAACATAACAGAGAGAGTTAAAGTCTGAAATGAGCCATCTGTGCTGGAGCCAGATTCAGCTGTAATAAGTGGGTGAAATGAGAGAAATGATTTGCAGGACACCACGGAGAAGTTGGAGGAGTAGCACTCATAATATTAGTCTTACAGAAAGCCAGCATAGACATAGTAGGATAAACTGATTCCTTTTGTGCCGTAACTATTCTATGGTTAAATGATTCTTTAAGATGTATTGTTCTTGAAAAATGACATTGCAACAATGGATAACAACCAAGATGCTATTAAAGCTGGGAAAATATGTTGAGCAATTTTGAATATTTCATTTATTGTAGCTACTTCTTAAAATTTAGGGACAAGTGTATCACTGACAAGGACAGAATTATTGTACATTCATAATTTTTTATTATTCATTCATATCCTGCAGAAATAGGGTATCACTGAGTGAGCTGGAATTTATTGCCCACCTCCTTTATTTGCCCTTGAGAACATCTTGGGAGTCTGCCTACTTGAACCATAAATGGAGATACCTTTCATGAAGTTTAGTGCACTAATCGCCTACTAAGTTATGTTTAGTCAATGTTGATATTAATGTGTTTTTACAAGGAAAGTCACAAAATGTGAAATTTTGCCATGCAATGCCTTTGTATTGGTCACTGGGACATTTATATCTCTTTTTAAAAGTTATCAGTCTCTACAGGAATCATAACAAGTTTCCAATGAATGGTAACCCCCAGAATTTTGATGGTGGGAGTTCTGAAATGGTAATGAATGTCAAGGGAAGATAATTAGATTAGATCCCTGGTCATTGCCTTGTACTTGAGTGGCATGAATATTCCATGTCACTTAGCAAATCAAACCTGAATTTTGCTCAAGTCCTGTTGCAGAGCATGGGACATATGTAACATGTGATGGACACTTTGGAATACAGTTGTATTGCTATTTCCAGTGTAATTCACCCAAAATTGGCCAAAATGACTTAAACTTCAAGAAGTTTCAAGTGCAAATTATGTTCAATGCAAATCAAGATTCTGTGATCTTTTAAGTTCACTTAAAAGTATCTTAATGGCAGCAGCTCTGCCCACAAAACTAGACAAGCCTCAATCAAATTAATCATCAAACAAAAGTTTCACTGATTATGTCATTTTGAGCCTTTGAGTTGACTCGAAAATTTACTTTTTTTTAGAAATAAGGACAGATCATACTGGAAGTTTTTCTTTGGTTTACTTAAGGAAATGATCCTCAATACAAATTAAACTAGTACTGGTTCTATAGTGATTGTAACAAGGTCAGCCAGGAGGACCTCATGGAACATGAGCTCCCTGATTGGAGCTGTTAATCTGGCCCGATCAGGGAGACCTGGCTGACAGATAAAAACAGGAGTATCAGACATCCTGTTAATTCTGAAAGCTGGCTCTGAGAGAGCTGGATCAGTGTCAAGGAGTCTCCACATATAAATAAAGGGTGACTTGGTGATGGGAATACTGCCCTTTGTGGAGTTATTTCAGTGGTAATGAGAGAAAAGCATGCTCCTGAAGAACTTCGCTCGCAACAGTTGTCTTTGAGTTGGGGCAAGCATTTCTGGAATCAGATCGTTATTTGGGAAGATTGACCCGTACAATTCTGCCTTCAAAGACTGGGCCCAGTATGTGGAAAGAATGTGTTACTTCTCTTTCCAGGTAAATGACTTTGGGGCAGCTGAAAAACGAGTAAGTCCCCTGACAGTTTGTGGACCAGCAACTTTTTTTGGTTATCAGGAGCCAAACTTGCGCTGAGGCACCAGACACTAAAACCTTTCAAGAGTTGACTGATTTAGTTAACGAATATCATGATCCTAAGTGTCTGGTAATTCTGAAACGGTTTTACTTGGCAATTCGAGAACCGGGGAATCTGTATTGTGATTTCTGACTAGGTTAAGATGACTGGCAGAGGCATGTACTTTTAATGAAATGCTGACTGGGATGAATGATTTAACTATGAAAAAGTGCCTACTAGCTGAAGCCCAACTGGACATCAAACAGGCACTACAACTGGTTTACCCTTAGACTTTTCTCCCAAACGGGCATATGCCATAGAAGGGAAAAATGTGTTTCAGGCGCTCCAAGTGACCTACTTGGGTTACAAAGTCGACATGACTGGGTTACCCAATGGATGGTAAAGTGAGGGTGATCAAAGGTTCCCAACTCTCACATCTGTACTGGAGCTTAGCTCTTTCCTTGGGCTAGTGAACTACTACAGAACGTTCATACATAACCTGGCCTCCATCCTGGCACCTTTGCGTCAACTTTTAAAAAAGTGTCAGCGTTGGTAATGGTCACGTAGCCGAGCCATAGCTTTCATGGAAGTGAAGAAGCAGCCGCCATCTCCAAGGTGTTGGCACGCTATGATCCCAAGTGAGATCTTGTATTGACATGCATTGCCTCCCTGTGCAGCATTTGGGGTAGTGTTAACACATTGGTGAGCCAATGGAGAGGAATGCCCAATAGCACATGCATCCCGGACTTTGGCTAATGCAAAGTGTAAACAATTCCACTACGAAGGAAAACCGGCAGTGAGGCAATCCATCTCAACGGACCCCAGAGTTTAAAAACCAGGCGGGAAAACACACTGACGCTTCATCGGAGGCTGCACTGAGGATGTTACCCAGCATGGTAATGAAACGTCTGCGAAACAACAAACCAGCTCAGCGAGGAACCAACCTCAACACCCACATCCCGAGCTACAAATCTACTCCAAAACCTTAAAGTGTAAACATGCCCAGCTAGAGAAGGAAGGTTTGGCAGTCACATTTGGAGTCAGGATGTTCCACCAATACGTTAACAGAGATAAATTTGTAATAATAATGGACCACAAACCCCTGCTAGGTCTACTTAAAGATGTCAAAGCAGTGCCACCTGTAGCTTCATGCAGAATTCTTGGGTGGGTTCTAATACTGTGCATATAATTAAAGTCAGAATACCGTTTGGGTGGCCAAGAAGCAAATGCAGATGCATTGAACCACCTCCTGCTGGCAGATACACCACTGGTGGTACCACCACTATAGAGTCCATAATGGTTTTAAATTTTCTGGACACACCTCCAGTCACAGCTGACAATATCAGAAATTGGACACAGAAAGATCCAGTTCTGGTAAAACTGAAACAGCTGGTTGTGATGAGGGAAACCAGTGGGCTGTCACAACCAGAATTAAAACCTTTTCCGTTCTCGGAGGAACCAGATCACAGTAGAGGACGGCACATTATTATGGTCAGCAATCGTGATTGACCTGAGCAAAGGTCACCACCAGATACTGGCTGAACTCCACCAGGGCCATCTCGGGGTTTCCAAAATGAAAATGTTGATGAGAAGTTATGTCTGGTGACCAGGATTGGATGCAGACATAGCCACATTGGTGGGGCAATGCCCAGAGTGCCAAAAAAGACAAACATTACTATGAGTAGCTCTGCCATACTCGTGGGAATGGCTGGGTAAACCATGGGCTCAGTACATGTGAACTATGTCAGCCCTTTCATAGGCTCAATGTTCTTAGCCGTGGTGGACTCCCATTCAAGGCGGTTGGATGTGCATCGAGTTCATTCGCCGAACATGGGGACGATGAAGGAGAAACTGTGTGCAACTTTTACAGTACATAGACTCCCAGAAGTGCTGGTAACACATAACAGATTATTGTTTATCAGCAGGGATTTTGAGTATTTCCTAAAGTTGAATGGTATTCGACATGTAAGGGCAGCTCCATACCATCCATCATCCAACTGTTTGTCAGAAAGAGCAGTCCAAACCATTTTGGCATGCTTCAAGAAATACCCTACAGCTTTACCAGATACCAAACTGTCCCGGTTCCTATTTGGTTATAGGACTACCCTTCATACAACTACAGCAATGGCTCCAGCAGAGTTGCTAACTGGGAGAAGACTCAGCACCAGGTTAAATCTGATCTTCCCAGACCTGTGGGGGGAGGGTGAAATGGCATCAGGAATGCCAATGCCAGACACAACACTCTATAAGCAAGAGAGACAGGTTACTTCAGGGGATGAAGTTTGGTCTAGGAAGCATGGGAATGGCCCTGTATGGGTAAGAGGCATGGTCAACGTGAGGTAAGGTCCAGTGATGCACAAATTTCAGGTAGGTACGATAGTCTGAACAAACATGTTGTTCATATGAAAGCTGCAAACGTGCAAATAATGCGGGAGCAAAATTTGCTATCTCCTCAACTGCCTTTCTGACCGTTCCAGATCCCATGGGTTCTCTCTCTCCATTAAGTGTTGAAGATACCTCTGATTCTGAGATGGACACAGCTATGTCACCGCCTTGTGCCTTTGCCACCTGAAGAGGACAATGAATTTCTTCCAAGACGCTCCGAGGACAAGAGACGAACTACTGTGAGTTACACACTGCCTATATTAGAGGCAGAGTTGGAGGAATCTGACCCAGTGCTAAAACATCCCAGGAGGAGCTACAAAAGAACTGGCCTCTGTTTTTGGACTCAGAGGAGAGTGATGTAGCGGTTGTAACGAGGTCAGCCTGACTGGGGCTGTTAATCTGGTCCAGTCAGGGAGTCCTGGCTAACAAATAAGAACAGGAGTGTCAGATATTCTGTTCACTCTGAGAGCTGGTTCTACGGGAGTTGGATCAGAGTCTAGGGCTCTCCACGTATAAATAAAGGGTGACTTGGTGATGGGATACTGGCCTCTATGGAGTTATTTCAGTTTAGTGAAGGCTTTCAGAGTAATTTTCAGTTATATAACATTGGGTTATACTCACACACAATTGATGAGACACAGATTAAAACTGATTATGTTTAGTGATAGACATATTTTCAGCAGTATAAATCAAAGTGCTATGTTACTAAGGTTTTGGAGTAGATCTGTAGCTCGGGTTGTGGGTGTTGAGGTTGGTTGGCTCGCCGAGCTGGTTAGTTGTTCTGCAGACGTTTCATTACCATGCTGGGTAACATCCTCAGTGCAGCCTCTGATGAAGCATCGGTGTGTTTTCCCACCTGGTTTTTAAACTCTGGGGTCCGTTGAGATGGATTGCCTCACTTCCAGGTTTCCTCCATAGTGGAATGTATAGGGGGTCGAGTTCAATGAGTTTATTAATAGCCTGCTTTGCGGAGTGCCATGTTTCCAGGAATTCTCGTGCTTGTCTCTGCCTAGCCTGTCCCAGGATCGAAGTCCCAGTCGAAGTCGTGGTTCTCCTTGTCCATGTGGATTGAGATGAGTGAGTATTGGTCGTGTCTTTTTGTAGCTAAATTACCATTGCTAAAATACATCTAGGAATATTTTGCAGACAAACAAAAAATTGTCTTTTCATTGAATTTGGATATTGTGGCAATGCCAGCATTTCTTGCCCATTGCAACTAAAAAGTCTGCCTAACTACTCTAGTTCATGGATGATTTTAAGTTTGCAATAATGTCAATGAGTTTGAGCAGAAGTTGAGCAAAGCAAATTCAATTCAGAGTAATAATAAACCCAGAAAAGGGAGAGAAACCAGCCACCATTTAAAGGGAGTTACATTTTAAGAATGAGGGAATTTCCCTTAATAACTCCATGTGATCAGACTTGGGTTCAGGATAATTCCTCAACATAGAGCATAGTCATGTTAGGTTACATAAAATAGGCCAGGTGGCTAATCCACCACCTCCCCCACACAACCCAAGCTCACCCTTATAGTATATATGGTGGGTGGCTGCTAAAATCAGCCCCCTTGTCCATAAATAAGTAATGGGAAGTCATTTGGACTTATTAAAATCTTGAATGATTTCAATTTTACCTTGTCAGCAAAATGGAACAGCTGGGATGGGCAGCCAGGTGGGAATGGTCAGGCCATTTTAAAAAAAAGGTTTTTAACATGTATGGGAAGGAACAGCTGTACGATTGCCATCAGGCAGATGCACTTCAATAGCTTCAGTCCTTTGGAGCATATCCTTTGCCCATTGTAACCAAAGAAACTAGTTACCCCATTTCCTTCCTACCTGCCTTTACTTCAAAAACCATACTCCCCACCTCCTAATGTGGTGTCTGCAGTCCCAACAATGCCCACTAGTGAATTATGGCGCTACTGGGACTGTTTAGTCTGCTGGAAGGTCAGATTTACTGACGGTTCGAGGGGTGACATACCATCTCAAGTGAAGGGCAAAGTCCCACTTTTCACCTGTTAAGGCCATGAGCAGCATGTTATTGTTATTTATGGTGGACTTCTTCCTTGTTGTTTGGTGTCTGATTGACTTCTTATCCAGGGATGAACAGTTACTTGCCTCACGTGCCCCAAACAAACTTAATTTTCAGCATGCCATCTTCTTGAATGATTGCTTGTTTGAATATATGACACTTTCATGCATGCTGTAGATCCTTTAAATGTAATATTCAAAATGGACAAACCTGCCTATTAGCTTCAAATTTCTACTTGAGTTCTTGTTAATTCAAATTTATGATTCTAAGGGATGTTAAGGGGTATGCAAGAATAGACAAGATCAATTGATTTACATTCTCCCTTTTATATTATGACATTGTGCTGTCTTTTCAATTTTGATGCAAATCAAACAGACTTTCGAAGTTTCAGAGTTCACAATGCTGAACCTATGAATCTTATGAGTGAAAAATTGTTGAACTACTTAGATTATCAACATTGTTAATTAAATTCTGGTGGATAGAGCCAGCAAAGAGGTACTGGGCTGGAAAATATTGAAAAGCTCTGTTAAAAATAACTTTAATGGAACTGAAACAGAAGTCTCCCAGGGGTTGGATGAAAGTATGTTATGAAACTTAATGGCTCTCTGTTTCCAACCCTCTGACAATAAACTACATCTATGATCAAATAGGTCTGCCATTTCCGCAGCAACCTCAGTTTCCCTGCATAAAGAATTGTCTAAGTTACATATTGTAATAGTTCAAGTGATCTAATTATCCAAATCATTTTGTTCTTTTACGATCTCTTGTTTTAATTGGAAATATCTTGTGATTATCTTTTATAATATTTGTAGGGAGAAATTTCCAGATGTCTGTAATTTTTGTCATTTGCCTGCTAATGTTTAGAAACAGCAATACTAGCTGCAACCAAATTGGTTATTAAAGATGGTGTTTTCCAGGTTCTTATACTTTTTAAGGGAGGTTTTCTCTAAGTGTTGCCGACAGCAATTGAAGCAGATCTGATTAATGGCAATCACACAGCAGCTCCCAAATACTGGAGTGGCCTGCACATGTGTTGGTTATTAATCAAACATACAGCTGACATAAATGAGGATAAATTATACGAAGGTTTAAGAGCTGGTCTCAATAATCCAACATAATCAGAATGAGGTTAGGGGCTAATTCAGTTGCAAATATCTATGCACCAATATGCATTAGAATTCTGTAGAAGTGGAAAATCCTGACTAGCAAATTCAAAGTTAAGTCTGTTTTATCCTAAATTCTTTTAGGTATTTTGTAATTTGATATGTTTAGTAATAATGTGTTCATTTTATAATATACCACAGATTGAAAATGTTCTTAAAGGCACACATTTCTGCATTTACATGGCATTTTACACTGATAAATTGTGGTTTGGCACTTTAAAGAACAAAGAAATCAATTCTTTGTAGAATAATTGTGAAACTTTGATTTTTCATCTGCAGCACTAAGTCTAGAGAAACAGAGAAACCCTTAGTGCATGTCCACAGATCTATAATGCTTGATGCACAGGTAGATTAGTTGGTCAAGAAGATATTGGAGAAACTCACCTTTACCAGCTGAGGCGTAGCGAATAGATGCTGAAGGTTATGCTGGAGCATTTTAAGATGCTAAATAGGCTACAGCTGGAGTACTGCATGCAGTTATGGTTGTCATATTACAGGAAAGATGTGATCACCTAGAGTGGTAGAGAGGGGATTTGTGCATTTGTTGCTTGGGCTGGAGAACTTCAGTTATAGAAACAAAACATCTGATCAGCTGGAGTCAGTTTCATTGGGACAAAGGAGGCTGAGAGGAAACTAATTCACCTGGGTCAAAACTATGAAGGGTACATTGACTGGATTGTCAAACTATAATTCCCTTGGTTGAGGGGTCCATAACCAGGCACAAAGATTTAGAATTTGATGGAAGGAGATTGCAATGGAATTTCAGTAAACAACTTTCACCTAGTGGGTGGAGGGTGGCTGGACCTCTCTGCCTGGTAGGGTGGTAGAGGCAAAAGCCCTCCTAAAATTTTAAAAGTACTTGAACTTGGAAGTATTTACAGTGCAATAATCTACAGTACTTTGAAGACTGTGAGCTGGCAATTGGGATTAAGCTGAATTGCTCCTTGTTGGCCAGTATGGGTACGACGGATGAAATGGCCTTCCTCTGTAATATCAATGTCTATGATTCAACCTTGTGATGGTATCATGGCTACCACAGTAGCTGCCATAATGGCTTTGGGTCACCCAAAAGCCGGAGATTAATTTTTGCATATTTAAGTCTGGCTATTTTTGAACAAAAGACCAATACACATTACATTCTGATGGATGACAGCAGGTCAAATTAAATCTAGTGATGAATTAATACATGACAGTAATTTGCTGATTTTTTTCACCAAAAAATATAATATGGTGGCAAATAACAAAGTTTCACTTCCATTTCCACAAAGAACTACTAGGCTAAGCCAAACTGTCAATGTTTAAAAATATTTCAAAGTGCAACAGCTCACTGGTCATCTCATTGTTCTGGTGCCAAAGGACGCCACAGTAATTCTCCCCTTGCTGCAGGAAGTCACCAACCTAAATAAGTGTGATTCCTGAGCATGTACTGGGACACTACGTCCCACATAACTTTGGGGCTATAAGCAATGACTGTGGTCATCTGGTCATCTCCAGGATAAGCATTGGTCCCCCTTTCTCCAGAGATGAGCCTCAGTCTTGGAAGAGCATTGATTTCATTAATTTGATTGAGTTTTCAATCATGCTTCAATAGTTGAGTCTTTGTACTGCCTACTGTCCCTACCAATGTGGTAATAAGATGTTTGGCCTTGCCCTCCTGGGATCTAAGACAAAGGTATATCAAGACCTCATCACAGTGTTGATCCACACTGATGATGCCGTACCAAAGGACACTTTCAGCTGAAAATGGACACTCTCCCATGCCTGTAAAGAGTTTCGCTTGATCACCAATATCCAGAAGACAAATATCATTGTCCAAGATATTGCTGCACTGCCATCTGTTGGCATTGACAATATTATGCTGGGGGTTATGGATGGCTTCACATATCTAGGCTCCACAATCACCAGCACATCTGCCAATGTGGTATACTGCATCCGCTGTACCCGTTGTGGCTTCCTCTACATCGGGGAAACCAAGCGGAGGCCTGGGGACCGCTTTGCAGAACACCTGCGCTCAGTTCGCAACAAACAACTGCACCTCCCAGTCGCGAACCATTTCAACTCCCCCTCCCATTCCTCAGATGACATGTCCATCCTTGGCCTCCTACAATGCCACAGTGATGCCACCCGAAGGCTGCAGGAACAGCAAATCATATTCAGCCTGGGAACCCTGCAGCCCAATGGCATCAATGTGGATTTCACAAGCTTCAAAATCTCCCCTCCCCCAACCGCATTCCAAAACCAGCCCAGCTCATCTCCACCTCCCTAACCGGTTTTTCCTCTCACCCCAAGCCACACCCCCATCTCCTATCTGCTAACATCATCCCGCCCCCTTGACCTGTCCGTCCTCCCTGGACTGACCTATCTCCTCCCTACCCCCCTACCTACACTCACCTTTACTGGCTCCATCCCCGCCTCTTCGACTTGTCTGCCTCCTCTCCACCTATCCTCTCCTCTATCCATCTTCTATCCGCCTCCCCCTCTCTCCCTATTTATTTCAGAACCCTCTTCCCCTCCCCCATTTCTGATGAAGGGTTTAGGCCCGAAACGTCGAGTTTTCCTGCTCCTATGATGCTGCTTGACCTGCTGTGCTCATCCAGCCCCATGCTTGTTATCTCGGATTCTCCAGCATCTGCAGTACCCTTTATCTCTCCACAATCACCAGTGATTGGTCACCTCATGCTGAAGTCAAAACATGCACTTGACAAAAAATGCAAGCTGAGTCAGCAATGTCCAAGCTGAGTCAGAGCATCTGAAACAACAACAAGCTGACTGAGAGCACCAAACTGAGAGTCTACCAACCGTAAATCTTTAGACCACTCCTCGACAGAGATGAGACCTAGTCAACATATGCTAAGCAGGAGACAAGTCTAATCAGTTTCAGAATTCACTGTCTCAGTCATATACTAGGCTTCTCTTGGCAGGACAAAATCATTAATAATGTGGGATATACAAGGTGTAGAGCTGGATGAACGCAGCAGGCCAAGCAGCATCAGAGGAGCAGGAAGGCTGACGTTTTGGGCCTAGACCCTTCTTCAGAACATTAATAATGTGGATTTAGCCTCCAGCAAGGTATTTTACCTGATGTGGCAATGTTTATTTTATCCTTGGTAATATAAGGATCCAGATGTGGAAAATGTGGTATAGAAGAATCTAACAGATGTTTATTATAGCTGTATATTATTTACAAACATTATGTTCACAGGCACACCAGTGTCTGAGCGAAAATTAAGCCCTTATGTTACACATGCATCTTGTAGTATGTCATGCTTTAAATTATCTGAGTGCTCATGCTATGGTGCAGTGATGATATCATGAGCATGTCTCCTAAAGATACACTGACATACTGTGTCTCTGAAACGTATACTGACAAACTGACTACGAAACATAACGCAACAATCAACTCAGAGGTCCTCAAACATCTAATTCCATCAGGATAGACTCTTTGCTAAGCCATCATATGCAGTGCTTGGCTACATTCATCAGATCGAAGATGTTCATATACCCAAGGTCTCTGTAGATAGAATTGGTCACTGGATCATTAACCTGCTGAGCTCCATACCTACCTCCAAGGTCACATGCAAGTGAGCAGTGAAAATGACCCCCCCTGCCCCCAAAAGGGGCTGCAGGTAATGTGGGGACTGGATGTTCATGATTAAGTTATTGAAGGTGATAGAACAGGTTCTTTTCTCATACAGTATCTTGGGTTTTATTCATGAAGCACAAAGTACAACAGAGAGGAGGGTTGTTTATCTTCTACAGGATAAGAGTTTGGCCTAAGCTGAAGTAACGCATCCAGCCTGGGCACCACACTTTAGGAAGGATGAGAAGGCATGGGAGAAATTGTAGACTAAAATTTAGGACAATGATTCCAGGGATGAAGAATTTCAGTTATGAAAATAGTTTAGAGGCATTAGGACAATTCTTTTGGAGATAGAAAGACTGAGAGGCGATTTGATAGAGGTGTGCAAAACCATGAGGGGTTTGGACGGAGCAGGTAGGGAAAACTGTTACGATGTGTTAAAAGACTGAGAACGAGAGCACAGATTTAAATTAAGTGATTTTAAAAAAAGCAAGAGCAACATGAAGAAAACATTTTTCATGCAGTGCTTGGTTAAGGTTTGGAATGCTTTGCTAGAGAATGTGAAGGATGCAGGTTCAATTGAAGTTTTCACAACAGCATTAGACTATTAGCTAAAAAAAGATGTACCAACTTACAAAGAGACGTCAGCAGAATGGTATTAAGTAAATTGCTCATTCAGAGGGCTGGAGCAGATATTATGGGCCAAATGGCCTCATTCTGCTCTGTGATAACAAGGTGTGGAGCTGGATGAACACAGCAGGCCAAGCAGCATCATAGGAGCAGGAAAGCTTGATGTTTCGGGCCTAGACCCTTCATCAGAAATGGGGGAGGGGAAGAGGGTTCTGAAATAAACAGGGAGAGAGGGGGAGGCGGATAGAAGATGGATAGTGGAGAGAAGGCAGACAAGTCAAAGAGGCGGAGATGGAGCCAGTAAAGGTGAGTGTAGGTGGGGGGGTAGGGAGGAGATAGGTCAGTCCAGGGAGGACGGACAGGTCAAAGGGCGGGATGAGGTTAGTAGATAGGAGATGGGGGTGGGGCTTGAGGTGGGAGGAGGGGATAGGTGAGAGGAAGAACAGGTTAGGGAGGCGGGACGAGCTGGGCTGGTTTTGGGATGCGGTTGGGGGAGGGGAGATTTTGAAGCTTGTGAAATCCACATTGATACCATTGGGCTGCAGGGTTCCCAGGCTGAATATGATTTGCTGTTCCTGCAGCCTTCGGGTGGCATCATTGTGGCATTGCAGGAGGCCCAGGATGGACATGTCGTCTGAGGAATGGGAGGGGGAGTTGAAATGGTTCGCGACTGGGAGGTGCAGTTGTTTGTTGCGAACTGAGCACAGGTGTTCTGCAAAGCGGTCCCCAAGTCTCCGCTTGGTTTCCCCAATGTAGAGGAGGCCACAACGGGTACAGCGGATGCAGTATACCACATTGGCAGATGTGCGGTGAACATCTGCTTGATGTGGAAAGTCTTCTTGGGGCCTAGGATTGGGGTGAGGGAGTAGGTGTGGGGGCAGGTGCAGCACTTCCTGTGGTTGCAGGGAAAAGTGCCAGGTGTGGTGGGGCTGGAGGGAAGTGTGGAGTCCCACCCACCTTGCTGCAAAAATGCCGTCCCCTATTCCCAATTCCTTCGCCTCCGCCGCATCTGCTCCCAGGATGAGGCATTCCACTCCCGTACATCTCAGATGTCCTCATTCTTCAAGGACCGCAACTTCCCCCCTGCAGTGGTCGAGAACGCCCTGGAGCGTGTCACCCGCATTTCCAGCAACTCATCCCTCACACCCCCTCCCCGCAATAACAACCAAAAAAGAATCCCCCTTGTCTTCACGTATCACCCCACCAACCTCCGGATCCAACGCATCATCCTCCGACATTTCCGCCATCTGCAATCCGACCCCACCACCAAAGACATTTTTCCCTCCCCACCCTTGTCTGCTTTCCGGAGGGACCACTCCCTCCGTGACTCCCTTGTCCGCTCCACACTCCCCTCCAGCCCCACCACACCCGGCACTTTTCCCTGTCTGTCCTCCCTGGACTGATATTTGACACGCAGTTGACCGCCACAACACAAAGTATCACCTCATGAATGGAGAGTTGCCAACCAACAAATGGGAAATTTTGGCTCATCGCAATCTGAATGGACTGCAGTTCCTTTCATTACACTGTCTCATGTCAGTCCGGTTTTCTATCATCATCTTCCCTCTGTTTCACTTGTTATACTGTTGTAGGGCAGAATCTCTTGCATTTCAAATGCTAGCAAAATACTTATTGAGACCGCCCACACTTTCTTTAGTCTTTTCCTCCCATGAAACTTTACACATTCAAAAACCATAAATTCCAATTTTACGCCCATTCTTCCTTTATACTAGAAATCAATCAGGGAAAAAGCCCATTTCTTTCTCTAATCTGGTTTGGTTGTATATCAGGCAGGTAATTCTGTATTGTGTTCAACTATAGAGGAAATAGTCATGTAACCTCATTATGTCATACATCACGTTTACAAATTTAGGGCCTGATTTTTGATTTGAAGGCTGGGATTAGAGGCAGGCAGGAGCTAAAAATGGTTGAAATGACTGGCCAGCCTGTCAGCTCCATTCTGCCTCTTGGCTGTTTTGAAGATACAGGAGGAGATGCATGACAAAAGTAGGGCCACTTAAGGCCAATTGAAAGAGGTAAACTGCAATTTTCCAATCAGCGGCTAGGTTCCTGGAAGTAGCAGGACTGGTGCCTGGTGGCAGAACAGAGGTGGAGAGCTCTCTCTGCATGAGTGCAGCAGCAGCCTTAGGACCCGAAATGTTAACTCTGATTTTTTTCTTCACAGATGCTGCCAGATCTGCTGAGCTTTTCCAGCAACTTCTGTTTTTGTACTAGAAAGTGTGTTTGATGCACTCACTTCAAAGAATTAAAACAATCATAGAGTACAGCACTTTTGTTTTTCTAAAGCTAAGCTTTGTAAAAATAGATATTTTAGTTAATGTTTTCAGTATTAAACTAAATGGAGAAGTGTATTGAATGTGATTTTAGTAAGTTTCTGTAAAGGATATTGTTGATGTTATGCACTTTTTTTTACTTTCCTGTCTGTTCTAACAACAGTTCTAACTTTTTACATAAGACAGAATTCCACTGAATCTCTACGATACATGATTTGTCCATTCTAGAGTTCATCTTAGTGAACTTTAAAATGCACTGTGATGTATTTGAAGCACAGCATTCCAATATAAACACATCCAAAATACACAGTATTGCAATATATTAATGCTAACTTATTTTTGTTTGGCACTAAGTGTGAGAGGATTGTTCTTATTAGTTTAATTTGCTGATTTGTACTGTGAACATTTTTGTTCATATTTTCTTACAAAGAGAAAAACACAATGCAACAGCCAAACATTTGAGCTCAGCTCAAGTGCAGATACCATCAATTATTGCTTACTTTAGTCAAAATATATTGCATCACTGTGTAAGTCAGCACTTTCCATGTGTGCCTTGTCTAGAATAGCACAGTAGTTATACACTACTGATTAACAGCATTGCAGAATATGATACCAACCCAGAAAAGCAAAGTAAAACCAACAAATCTCAGATTAGTGTGGAGCCAGCAAAATAGTCCAGTGTAGTGACTGTGAGACATAGTACAGAGGTCAGGTCCCAACATTTCACTTTAAATAGGGTGATAACCTTTTCAAATGACAGGGCAAGACTATTCCTCTCAACAGGCTTTTTCAATTGTGCTCTCCAGTTTTCCTGGTCTATCCGTTAATAGCAAGTTTTAAACACAAGAATCTGTCATTTAGAAGTGTAGCTTTATCTTAATGCTGGATAACAAAATACAAACAGTCCTTTTAATTTTGGTAGTGGGGAATAGGTGTTTATAAATGTTGGTCATCTGGAAGAGTTCATAATTGACTCTTAAATGTAGGTGCCCTTCCTGATCTGTGGGGGACAGAAACAGTATAGATTTGTATATTGGCAAGATCAAAAATGAAAGACTTGAGTTTGTTGCTGGTAAAATATGAAATTGGATGGGAAATCAGAAAAGAAAACTTTTTTTTATAAAGTTTAACTTAAGAGTATGGCTGTTGAGAGCCTTAAACTGTATTTTATAGAGAGAGAACTGACAAAGTCTGATTTTATTAGTTGTGATAGAGGCTTTTCTCCTGTCGTTTTGCAGAAAGATCAAAAACTTGAATTCTATCAAAATTGTTTACATTGATAAAGTATAAAACCACAACATTGAACAAGATGATGTTTATCTTTGAATATTTTCAGTTCCCTAATGTACTGACAAACCAACAGTTTTGCGTCAGTGGTTTTAAGCATACTAAAAGTTGTTTTTCATGCAGTCTACTATATTACAGATAAACTAGACGCAAGACCAAATCTGTGCTCTGGAATGTGTAATCCAAAACTGCTAAAGTGGGCTATGAAAACCTTTTCATTGGATTGGTGGAGAGGCAGATGCAGCTTCTATGCAACATTTGGTTGGCACATGCAGAGAAGATAACAGTTAGCTGTAGCCTGAAATTGGGCTGCACTTTTTTTGTAGGCGGACTACAATGCTGACCAATTGGTAAGATATAATGTAATTGCAACTGTCCATGCAGACTTCCTGTGCATGGTACCAAAGCTTCAGCAGATATCTTGCTGCTCTAACATTGTCTACAATTCATAATGCTCCTGGGATTGTCTTATTCTTCATTGTTGTTTGCATTTTCCAATTGATCACATTTTAAATCTTGGAAAAAAACTATTGATAGATTAGTTGTCTTTTGAAATTTTCCAAAGGTTTTCTATTAGGCTACACTCCTTTAATTGTACCAATTGTACCTATTCTTGATTTTTGACCAATCTAGTGGCCTAACCAGGTGTCTGAGTTTGCGGCTACTGCTGTGACTTCACAAATGGGCAAAATCTGATTAAAACTGGCTTAGGCTGCAGTTAAAAAAAAATTCTGTTTGGGATATTAACTGATCCTTTTGGTGAAGTAATTTGTGAAATACTCTCGTCCTAAAGCCACTGTGAATCATGTTGGAGCATCTCCAGATTAACAGAATCTCTATTTATTGCAGGGATTGTTATCTGGGTGGAAAATAGCAGGGAAATTATTTATACTGTATTGGTCTGGAAAATTCAGCAATCAAACACTTTGCAGGATAGAAGATCTTAAAATGTACTATAGTTAAGTTAGTAACTTTATGATCTGACAGAAAAAAACTATATGGTGTTTTATGGCTTTCTGTTGTCACTGGTGATTACCTTACATGATGTTTAAATACTTTTTTGTTCACAGAATCCTTACAGTGTGGGAACAGGCCCTTTGGCCCAACAAGTCCACACTGACCCTCAGAGAATCCCACCCAGACCCATCCCCGCTAATCAAGGCCTCCCTTGACACTAAGGACAATTTAGCATGGCCAATCCACCTAGCCTGCTCATCTTTGGACTGTGGGAGGAAACTGGAGCACCCAGAGGAAATGGGGAGAATGTGCAAACTCCACACGGTCACCTGAGGGTGGGATTGAACCCAGGTCCCTGGTGCTGTGAGGCAGCAGTGCTAACCACTGTGCCGCTGTGCCATCCCTATGCAGCAGACTTTTTTTTTGGCATTCACTAGATGGCCCAAGCCAGGCAATTGGGTAAAAAAGAATTCAAGTCTCCTTTTATAAATTGCCTGTAATTACTGTCTTCATAGCATGACTATGATTGTGAAATCACTAAATTATCCTTGAATGTACATATGAACAAACAAATTAAGAACTGACTTTGTCATTTAATAAGATCATGGCTGATCTGATTGGTCTGCGTTCCTGCCTAACTATGATAACCTTTCACCCCCTTTCTTACCACCGATCCATCTTTCTTTGCTTGAAAAGTTTCAAGGGCTCTGCTTCCTCTGCTATTCAAGGAAGTGGATTCCAAAGACTTACTGCTGTCTGTGAGAAAAGCATTCACTTTAACTCGGCCTTTAATTGGCAACTCCTTTTTTAAACAGCGACCTTTAATTTTAGATTCACCTTCAAGAGAAACATCCTTTCCATGCATACAAACCCTGTCAAGACCTCTCTGGGTCTTATATGTTTCATCTAAACTCCAAAAGCAAACATGAAGACTAAGCAGCATTTGTATCAATGCCAAAATATGAACTGCAAATTAGTCTGTATTTGTAGATTGTTTGTAGCTTGACCTTTCCTTGCATGGGTTCACAGTGTTTCCTGGAGTTCTGTTTGAAACATAAATGTTTGTAAGTTCTGCAGCAGACTTTTTTTGGCATTCACTAGACTCTGGCCCAAGCCAGGTAATTGGGTAAAAAAAGCATTATAACTCCCATCTTCAAAATAGAAAAGGAGGGATAAACTGTCCAGTTCTGGACCCTAAACCTCTTCTTTCCATGGTTGAAACTATTATGAGGGTAACATTAAGAAGCCATGAATTAATCCAAAACTGTCAATGTAGTTTTAGGTGTGGCAAGTCATGCTTCATTTATTTATTGGGTTGTTTTGAGGATATTGTGGGCCCAGTAAATAAGGGATTGACAAATCCTTTCATGGCTTTATCCTTCCCTAACAATGTAGTTTTTCAGAGTCTTAAATAGCTCTAAGACACGTGTACTTATCCAGTTCCTGCCTCTGTATTTTCTCTATTTCAATTGCGACACCACTGGTAATGGTCCCTTGTTTTCAGTTGCTGAAGCCCAAGGTGTAGGATTCCCACACTAAGCCTCTTTGCCTCCCTACCTGACTTATTTTTTAAGATATTATGTCTTAAAACTGCATGGCAATATGCTAAATATTGTTTGGTAATGCTCCTATAAAAGACATTGGTGTGATTCGCTATATATATTTAAGGTACTAAATCAATGCAAGTTGTTATCTCCCAAAATGTCAGGAAGGCATTCAACACTGTATCATCTAATAGATTAGTATAAGACCTCCATGCACAACATACATACAGTGTAGGAACAGACACAGAACATTCAAGTCTGCTCCACCATTTAGTAAGATCATGGCAGATCAGTTTTTGTTTCAAGTTCCACGTTCCCATCAACCCCCGATAACCATCAGTCGCCCTGCCTAGCAAGAATCTATCTTTGCCTTAAAATGACAGATGAGAGTGTGTGAAATTGGATAGTCAAATGGTTGGTTGGTAGGCCATGTACTCTTACAGCTGGCAATCACTAATTTTTGCAATTTGTATTTTCATCCCATTTCTGTTCTGCTTTTGTGTTTTTTCTCGAAAACCTGTTTTGAATTCTCACTCTGCGAGCATCGATTTAAACTTATAAGTGATTCAATTAAGTCAAAATTAATCAATTACATAATCATATGTTATTAACTATAGTCCTAGGCCCTGTTCCCAAGGTCTTTTTCTTCTGTGTATTGTATCCACAGCTGTTGTTGTTGGATTGAACTTTGTACTTACTTTGATGTTCAGCTGCAAAACAATAGTTGATTTCCATTGTTTAAAAAAAGAGAAACTGGCTTGACTATATTTGCCCTGATGATCATTACACTGCATGCCAGGACAATGACTAACCTTGCACATAGACTGCTTAATGAGATGGAGATTGATTGATGGCATACGAAGGACACTATCAAAAATGTATAAACAGTCTAACTTCTGCGAAGTTTGCAGCATTTGCAAAGACAGTGAAAGAAGTTGATAAAAATTCACAGTTGTTCAGGCTTTCCCAAAATAAAAGCCTCAGAAGATTGAAAGGGAGCCAGAAATTTGGCTGAGAAAGAACATCACTTCCAACATACACCACTCTGGCTGGCTGGTCCAGAGACAACCAATGAAGACTTTGGCGGACATGGCATTGACAATGTGACAGACTGGAGAGGTTATTGAAAGGTTATTCAGAGATTTGGTGTTGTATGCGCCAAGATTCATTTTACTGTAGTCATTTTACCATTTTGGATTGTAGATAAACCAATTTGGGATGACTATTTTTGCTATAATAAAGTAACATTTCTTCATATAATTACGTGCAAAGTTCTTTCTTCTTTTTCAAGAATGTTATCTTTCCTTCTCTCTTCCTTTTGTTATACTATCTCTTATAAAATAATTGTTATTTGTAATTGTTGTTACTATTATATTCCATAAAGTCATTGTCTTAATACATAATTGAGTATTGTCACCCATTCAAGTAACATCCTGAATACCACACAGAACCTAAGCGAGACTCCATAGGGAATCTCACCCTACAGAGGTAACAATGAATAATAATACGGAGACAGATACCTGGTTGGAACTTAGTTATCAGTAGAATGTCACATAGTTGATCATTGGAGGCATTACTTATGGTTTTTATAAATAATTTAAAGGAAAGTATTACGTCATTTTTGTGGGATAATACTAATGAACACACATTTAAGAGGATTTTAAGATCTTTCCGTGTTTTGAAAAATGGTGAGTAAGGTTCAAAAGAGGATAATCTAAAATTAGGAGAATTGTCAGGGGAAGGTTGATGCAGGTTACACACTGAAAGAAAATGTATTTGAGAAGAATGATCTTGAGGTTTTAGCACACAGGCCATTAAAACCGTATCACCAATGTTCACCAGCAGTCAAAAAGTAAAAAGAATGCTAGGATACATGGATGTAGTCTCATACAGAAATCTGGAGTGGTCACTTGACTGTGATGAGACCACCTCTGGAGTACAGAATACAGTTCTGGTCTCCCTATTTCAAAAATATATATTCAGTTATTGGAAGTGGTCCAGAGAACAGCTGGACAGCTGATTAAGTGAATGATATTTGAAGAAAGATTAAATACCTTGTCCTTTCTCTTTTGAAAGAGAGAACTGTGATGAAATATGACTAAAATGTTTAAAATTATGAAAGTTTTTTTTAACTTAGATCCAAGTAAGCTTTTCTGTCATCTACAAGATTTAACCATACGGGATCATATTTACATTTTGAAGAAGTACTGTAGATAGGCAGACTATTTAAGTTGAAGGTCTTCTCACACTGAAAATGTTACTCTGGCATTTACTTGGAATAGTGAAGAAAGTTGAAGGTGGAAAGATCCGAATGGGAACGGGAGAGCAAGTTAAATTAGTAAGCCACAAGGAGTTTCAAATGATATGTATGGACAGAAAAGTCCAAACCAGGAGAGCAGTCACATAACCTACATTTGCTCCTCCTAAGGTAAAGAAGACAACATTGTCAATGGTGAAATCGGCATACTAAATTAGAGGACATTCATGTAGCTTGTTTTCTTATAAGGAAGGAGCCTTTGCAGACCTGGGCAATGCTATGGAAGTTGGTGATAAACATATATTGCCTTTGTTACTGTAATGCAAGATTATGGTGGTCAGTGGATAAGCAAAGTAATTTTGCAGGGGGTAATAAAGTCAGACAACAGAGGGAAAGAGGGACAGAAAATGTAGTTAGTGGTTGAAATCATATAGCCAGTCTTGGAAAAGGCATATAAAGATGTGATTTCTGGCAAATAGGATGGAAAATGAATACCTGGTGGATATTGTGAGAATACAATGAGTTGGTGAAAGCAGAATATAGCGCTTTCAAGTACTGTCAAGGGAATATGTTGACAGATGGCAAGGGACATTTTGGAAGATCTGTGCAGAAAATTGATGAATCAATTAATGAGTAACTGATAAAATGAAAGTTCAAGTTTACAAGAAATTGAGTGGATAACAATATCATTCACATGATAATGGATTTGCAATTGGTGTGTGCAGTATCCATTATGAGGAGTGGGAGATCCAGTGAGGAGATGTTTGGTCTAAACTTGATTTGGCTTTAGTCGTCTCTGCTACTTTCTTGCCAATTTTTCCCATTTACCTTCCATTTTCACTGCCAGGAGGCACCTGTGAACAATATCTTTTCACCAACTTCTGTGTTTATGTTCATTCTTTCTGGTCTTTTAGTGCCTTTTTCATTTCCTTATTGATCTGATCTATATTTTCATTTTTTTAAAGGTTTCCGTAAAATCCGTTTTGAAACAATAAAATCTGGGAACAAGAACAACAGGGAAATAAAAGGGTTTGCTTAACTTCCAGTTTCAAGTCTGACCATGGTCTACACCCCAAATAAGAACCTTTCTTTTCTCTTTTTAGAAGCTGATGACTGACTTGCTCTGTATTTGTGACATTTTCAGTTTCAAAAATATTGTTTTTGTATCTGTCTCTGGGAGTAAATTAGTTCAGTTGGCCAAATGGCTAGTGTGTGGTTCAAAACAACTCCAACAGCAAGGGTTCAAGTCCTGCTCTGGCTGAGGTAGGCTTGGGACTTCACTCCTTGTCCTGTCCCTGACAGTAGAATTCAATGAAAAACTGCCAAAAAAGACAGTTCTCAATGAAACATCAGTGGACATTGAACTGATGAAACTGCCTTTGGGAAAAGCATAAATAGAATGGTTTATACATATCTGGTAAATTAAAACTCCACATTTTGACAATCATAAATGTTGCTATCCACCAAAGGGCAGTAAATAAATGTAAATTCAGATGAAGTTTTGCAAGGCAAAGAGCACAGAGCTAAGAATCAGTGCCACATTACTGTTAACCTACCCCTAATTGTGCTGCTATCTTGTAAAGTGTAGTGCAGAGTTCGTTAAACTACACAACACAGATTTTCTCATCAAATATAAACTGGCATGAGTCTTTAAGCAATCCGTTCACAAGTACATTGAATTCCATATGAATAAAAGTGAGATACACAAGTCATATTCCTCATTTCTTTAGCCAATTATTTGTGGAGAAATATAAAAAATTAACAGATTAGCTTATATTAAAAAATCAAATACATGCCGCCCTGTGAAGAATACATTTGAATCCCTGCGATGGAATTTCATTTATTTGTGTCAATCTGAGTGAAATCAACCAAACCAGGACAAAAGATCAGCAAAATCCACCGATGTGGGTTTCATGTGATCTTTCATGCTGGTTCAAAATTCAATTTGATCAAATTAGGCTAACCACTAAAATGACCACATCCCCAGGTCAAAAGTGGGCGACTCCTCTCATGCTGTTGGTTTGATCACGCTGTTCAAATTGTTGCTAAATGCCTCAGGTGCACTGTTATGTATGTAGTTGGGGGTGCTATCCCTTTTACAGGGCTAGTCAGGTGATCTGGTAGGGGACTGTGCTTGTGACCAGTCTAGACCTGGCTGTGGGGATTAAAGACATAACGTGTAAGGGAAGTGAACACAGACCACCTGGTCGCCACAACTCACCATGGGAGAGGTTGGCCATACCCATGGAGGAAACAACAGTGTCACAGAGCAACGACACCTAATCAGAAAGAGGCATATCTGCTTCCCAAACTCCGGGAGACTACACTAGATGAGGTTCCTAAGACAAGAAGATAGTCTTGTAGGAACTGCCATCCCACTGAGAAACTAATCATGTCAATGTATTCTACAGATAGAATGTCTTACATACGGGGGGGAGTGGTCGCCCTTCCATTGTTGCCATCATTATGTAAATATTCTTGACTATGTACATATGTTGGCCACAATGCCTGTATAATATTAATAATTGTTGCATATATGCCTATTAATGGGAGTTCCAAAATAAAGGCGGAGGGGTGTTATGTATGTAGTTGAGGGCACTCAACTTTAAGAAAACTGGTCAGGTGACCCAGAAGGGCAGAGTTTGGGACCAGTCTACCACCGGCTGTGGATGTGTGAATGTCATCAGTAACGTGCTCCTGTTCAGATTTATCCTTGCTCTGCCTTATATATAATTCCTGATTCCAAGGGAAACACCAATCCAACACACACAGGCACTAGTAACCTTTTATAAGAGCTTTCATAGCAAAAATTTAATTGACAAAGAAATTAACTTCTTCATGCAAATGAAACAAATGATTCATTCTGGATTTATAAAGTCATTTTCAGTTATTTTAAATTAGGCTGCCCATAGTTCGATGACTGGACACGAGTATGTGGTAATTTTTGGAAATAAAACCATTTCTTGCTGTATCATAAAACCATACCAGTTTGTCAGTTTTAAACATGTCAAAGAATGTTTTAAAATTACAGAAAATAAGAGAAACAATTACATTCCATTACATTGTCCAATTGCACTTGTTTATCAAAGATTTTACACACGTGATTACACAGTTGAATTGTAATGAAAACATGAACTATCTTCAAAACAGTAGAATTTGTGAATGGACTTTGGGCAATTTCCTGATTGTGCACAAAGTGGAAACTCTATGTGGTAGAACTGCTGATGCTAACTTGTTACATCTGGTTGTGTGGTTGTTGCATCACAGAATGTTGTAACATTGGTTAATGTCTACAACCTTAAGTTGTTTCACTCCCAATCCTAGCTAAATGTGTGTTTCTGACTGGAGGTGATAATGGTGGAAGAGAGCACATCAGTTCCTCTGGGCCCACTTCCTGAAGGAAGCAGTGTATTTGGCAAGCCGGTGGGCAGAGATGCCATGAGCAAGGGATAAATAAAAACAGAAGGCCAGAACTTGTCAGTAAGAACTCTCTAATGCTGGCTAGAGAACCAGAAGAGGAACTGAAGCAAGCTTGCAATTGCTGAATACCTAGTCAGACCAAGTGGCAACACCACTGAACCAGAGAAGACTCATGGAATGCGAAACAGAGAGTGGGCAAGACAGCATCCAGGAGTTGAAGTGTTCCACATTGGTAGGCCTGCACTAAAGAGCCACAGTCACAAATAGTACAGATCAAAGCCACTGATAGTGACTGGAAAGCTGGAACATTGGGCCAACAATTGCAGGAGACCTCAGTGAATGATCTGGACAAAACCCCTTAATTCAAGAGATTAAAAGGAGAGAAAGATCCTTTTAGTGTCTGGAAGACAAGGCCATCAGTGTTATATGGTCACAAGAAGTTATCCTGATAGATCTGCAACATCAGCCAAAAATCCATTCTAAATACTAATTCCTTTAAGTTACAATTTTCCATTAATGTCCATAAAGATTTATTGCCAAAGGAATAAAGAATCCCTCTTTTATATTTTTTGGTGCTTGTGTTTAAACTCCCTGTGATATAAGTTATGTGTAGAAGGGCAGAGTAGAGGAAATGTACTTACTTTTCGAGGTGTGAAAGGTCATAGTTACAGTTATTGCAGTCAATTCTATTTGCCACTTGACAGTTGGGTGACAGTAGCAATATTAGAGGCCTTGGAGCAGATCTAGCTGTGTCTTTGGTCGTAGCAACTGGAGAGATCCAGGGAAGTGGGGGAGTAAACTTGAAAAAACTTCATACTCTCAAACACATTTAATGAATGTTTGCTGCAGGCCAAAGTTTCACAGCAGGCAGTAATTGTAGATAATTCTCATAAAATGCATGAAAGGATAATCATGATATAATTTAATTTGCATCCAACTCAAAGGTCAACTTTTCATTCTGTTCACTGCCAATTATTTCTGGAAACTATTAGAGTCCCACTCTTTTTCTCTGGAATCTTTTAAGTGCCACTTATGGCAAATTAATGAATCATATTCCAAGAGGGATGCTTCCTGATGGACCCTGCTGAAAATTGGCTCAGCCAACAGGGAGTACTGAAACTGAAGACTAAACTTGTGTGTTTTGGAAGTCAGTTGCACTGTGTTAAAATACGAAACAGAATATTTTTATGGGAAAAAGAACATCTGTTTTTGCACTTAATAATTTACCAGCTTGATCTAATATTGTGAGAGTAATCGAGACAAAAAATTGATACAAAGAAGATTCATCAACCTATTTAGATGAAATGTTAAACAGCACAATAGGGCAAAGTATCCCACTGTGTTGGTAATGTTTTTAACATAATTCTAAGCCACCTATAATTGTTGTTTTCATATAATTATAAATTTATTTTTCTATATGCATTTCCAATTCTACTAAACATAACAGCTAGAAGATATCCATCAAATCTGTTTCTGATGTTGGTAAAAGCTTAAAGAATCAGACCAATTTTCCACAGTATTGAACTATAAATAGAAGAGCCTCAGATCTAATAGAGCTGACAAAACTAATTATCAACTTTACACATACTTTATATATTAGCCACAGAGATCTTCATTTAACAAGAAAAACATCTCATCTCCCAGTTCATAATGATTAACTGTCATTCAATCAAAGGCAATCCATGCTGGTAGAATAGTCATCTCCATGCAATTAAGAATGGACCTGTCAATTAAGAATGGGCCCTAGATTCCAGCCTATGTTCCTTTTGTCTTCCATTACCTTTGCCATTGGCACTTGCTGGTTGTTCCTAGAGCAGTGTTGAGAGTTTCCTTGAAAACCTTGGATAGAGGAAGAGAACTAAGTAAAACCTACATTACAACAATAAGAATACATATTCTTGAGGAATGAAATATTTAAGCACTCAAAAGTCATTTAATGTAATCAAATTGTTTTATTGTGATCCTGAAGAGATGTATTAAATATCTTGTCTCCAATCACACAACATTCGTGAAGCTTTCCCAACGTGACTCTTGATTGATCTGTGGCTAGTTATTTAAGTAATATGTCGTCTCAGTTTCTATCCAGTGCACCATTTAAGCATAGAAAAATCATTATGAAAGTTCTTCTGCAAGTTCACACTTTTTACAGTAATTCTATCGGGTGTTTAAATGATCTGATTTTGAAAATATTATGCAGTAAGGTACACATGACTAATTTTGGGAAAATAGAGTGACATACTTTCTCCTAATGCACCTGAACACAGGGTCACAGTGTCAAGACGGGGGGGTTATTCATTTTGGACTGAAAAGAAGAGAAATTTCTTCACTTTGGTGGTTGTTAATCTTTGGAATTATCTACCCAAAGTGTTTTCGGCGCTTCATTGGTGAGTATATTTAAGACACTTTCTTAAGACTATATTTGGGATAGATTCTGTTTTTCTCCTAGACAAGGAAGGATGCAGGGAAAAACAAAGCATATAAAATACTCAGCAGGTTTAACAGCATTTTTCAAACAGGGAGAAGAACACAGTTAATTTTTTGAGTTGAATATGACTCTTCCTCAGAGCCATGAAGGGATACGGAGAATGTAGGGAAGTGGACTGGATTGGATACATTTGTGGATGCTAAGGGAAGTGAGGAAGAAATTCCAGGAGCACTGACCACAATGTCACAATCTTCCTTAGATACTGGAATGGTGTCAGATAACTGGAGAATTGTTATGCTCTTATTCCATGGTTGATAGAGAGAAAAATTTCAGATTGAGGGAAGGGTCGAGATCCTGAAGACACTGATTTAAAGTGATTGGCAATAAAACTGCAGGAGACATGATGATGTTCTTTTTTATGCATGAGTAGCTAGGATTTAGAATGCACTACATGACAGTATAGGATGCTAGTGTGGTGAGATCTGAGCTGAGCTGAGCTGATAGACACAGCAAAGCAGGAAATGTGCAACAAGAGAGTCACTTTGATCTGGCGACAGCTCAATGCAGCTCAGTCTTCCTTGACAGACACAAGTTACTGGTAGTAATAGAGCCTGAAGGAAGTCACATGTGATTAAATATTGCACTGTTATTTTCAAGTATTATTAATTTATTCTGTAGCAAATGTATTGGAGGCAAATTCAATCATGGGTCTCAAAAGAGAATTGGCTAAGCACACAAAGAGAAAAAACTATTGAGGTCTACAAGGAAAGGGCAGCAAAGCAGTGCTTGCTGAGTTACTGTGGCAGCGAGGTGGCATAGAAATGAGGGACCAAATGGTAGTACTGCAGCCATTCTAAGATTCTAATTCATTCAAACAACAGCATCACTAATTCAATTGAAAAAGAAAGCTGATGCCCTACAAAGTGCAATGTAAATAATATTGGTAATGTCTGAAAGTCAATTAAATTAAAATTGTACAAATTTACCTGTTAATTATTACAATCACAGGAAGCAGTCAACTATTTCTGCAGGTAAGTATAACCTTACTTTAACAATCTAAACTTGTTCTGGGATTAAACTAATGAAGCTTTGACAGTATTGTAGATCATAATGTTCAAGGGTAACACCAAACAAAATAACATTAAAGTTTTTTTCTTAAAGGTAACCTGAAAAGAGTGACATTAAGTTCCCTATGTTATTTGATTAAGTTGTCAAGTGCACTTCTGCTGTGTGATGTAATTTACTTCTTGTAATTTTAATGGCATCAATTAAATTGTTTCACTTGAAATAAAGGACAAAAAGCCTTTAACGACATAGCACCACCACCAAAAAACTGAAATTATTTAATATATCAGCTGTAGCAATAGGAGAGTTTGTTGTAGATACTTAAATTTATAAATGTTATTGGTTAAGAGAAAGAATACATCATTTTTATATCATAGAATGATGGAAATCTGCATTAAAAATCTAATTTATAATCATTCAGTAAATTATTAAAGATAATAACCCAAAGAATGGAAGCAGTTTGAAAAGTCAAGTTAGGAAATGGGTGAACAGAGTCATGTGATGCTGAGAAACAATTTTGGCAGAAATAGCTATGAAAGAGACGATGGTCATCACAAACCACAATAACAGTTGAATTTGAATTAGCTTTATTGTCCCATGTACTTACTTGAGTACAGTTAAAAGTTTACAAGTTGTCACTTATGGTGCGATCTTAAGTACAAAGGTACCTAGGTACAGATTCTTAAGTATAAATTCTTGGGGAAAAAAAAGAAAAATAAAGAAATAAGAAGCCCACCATTACAGACCTTCAAAAGTACAAAATCATACTCATAACTTTGAAAAATAAAGAAGTAAAAAGTTCAGAATAACCATCCTTCCATGATAGTATGCACTCAAAATAAATATTTCATATTTGTTCAATTATCATTTGTACTGCACTGTCTGTTTTTGAAAGTGTTGGATGGCTGGAACCAAAATTCTATCTTTATTCTCTCAAAATAAGCTTTCAAAAGAGATCCTGAAAGAATGGCACACTGCTACCCCCTACAGTTCAATTGTTACAATTGAGCAATTTACTGCTACCTTGCAAGAGTTTGTATGCCTTATTAAATCAAATTTTCCAGTTACTGAGATTTGAAAGAAGGAGAAGTATTAATGTTAGACTTTGCATTTTTTTTCACACATTTTTGCTACCATGTAAACAACTAGGTTGTCCAAAAGTTGCACCTCAGCGATCTCAGTCCCAGGACATCTGTGTAGGAGTTCGAGAGTTCCTGTGGGTAGTGTCCCAGACCCAATCATCTTAATGATGAATGGACAGGGCTCAGCACCATCTGACACTTCTCAGTTACTAAAGATGTACTTGTGCATATGCAGCAAGACCCGGTCAACATTCAGGCTGGGGTTAAAAAGCTGCAATGAACATGCGCGTCACAAATGCACCAAGCAATGACCATCTCTAAGAAGAGAGAATCTAACCATCACCCCATGATGTTCAGTGGCAGTTCCATCATTAAATCCTCTACTATCAACATCTTGGGCCTTGCTGTTGACCACAAATCTAACCAGAACAGGCATATAAAACTTTGGTTATAACAGCAGGTCAGACTGAGAATTCTGCATTAAGTGACTCACCTTCTGACTCTCCACAGCTTGTCCACCATCTGCAGATACAAGTTAGGAGTGTGATGGAATACTCTCCAATTGGCTGGATGTGCGCAGCTCCAATACCATTCAAGAAACTTGATGCTATCCAAGACCATTAGCCCACTTGATTAACACCCCCAATCAGCACCTTAAACTTTCACTCCCTCCATCATGGATGTGCAGTCGCAGCTATGTATACCACCTGCAAGATGCGCAGCAGCAACTCACCAAGTATATTTGGAAACACCTTGCCAAACCATGAGTTCTACCATCCAGAAGGTCAAGGGCATCAGTTGCTTGGGAACACACCTACCTGCAAGTTCCCTTCCAAACCACACACTTTATGACCAACTTACAATCACATCAGTGTTCCTTTAGTGTCGTTGGATTAAAATCCTGGAATTCCTTTCCTAACACTACTGTGGGTGTATGAACATCACAGGGGCTGCTGCAAATCAAGAAAACAGGTCACCTCCACCTTCCCAAGGGCAATTAGAGCATCAAATGTCTAATGATGTCCATGAATCTATTGCAAATGTCAAAAAAAACCCACCTGGCTCACTGATGCCCTTCAGGGAAGGAAACTGCCATCCTTACCTGGTCTGGCCTACATGTGACTCTGGCATTTTGGGATGGGCAATTAATGCTGGCCTAGCCAGCGACACCCTCATCTCGTGAATGAAAAAGAAAAAAAATTGATGGCTTTGTCATATATGTCCACGTCCTATTAAAGTATTAAACCTATCAACCGTCATACGACTATATGGAAACAGTTTGTGATAAGAAAGAAGGAACACTAGAATACATACTGAAAAGATACATCAATCATGTTTATGATTTCTGATGTTACTATTATTATCCAAATGAGATGGAAAGAAGGTCAGTAGAAAGAAATTCATCTTACTTCCATAGTTCAAAATGACAGTTTCAACGAAGTTCCTCATATATAACTAGACAATAACAAATTAGATGTAATAGAGATAAAAGGTACTGCAGATGCTGGAGAATCCGAGATAACAAGCATGGGGCTGGATGAACACAGCAGGTCAAGCAGCATCATAGGAGCAGGAAAACTTGACGTTTTGGGCCTAAACCCTTCATCAGAAAAAAAAAGAGCACTTGTTCAGTATTTTTAGACACAGTACCTCAATTTCTGAACTCCAAGTATATTTTAAGATCTCAGTCTCATTGGCTACTTTCTTCATCACAATTTAAATCATTCTATTGTTCTTAGTACAAGTTTCTTTCATGAACCAGTTCATAAATTATGCTCTATTATCTTAGCCTTCCATCTTGAAAGTATTTGTCCCATAATCACATCAGAGAAAGAGGCAGAAGGAGACAAACCATTGGGATCATGCTGTTCTTTTGCCTCAGAGCCACTTTTTCACCTTCACAACAAAGATCACAACTACATTCTGCCCCAACCTTGAATATAATCAATAGTCAATTGACCACAAGATTCACACCATTCCAAGTGAAGAATTTTTTCATCTCAGTTGCAAACGATCAACCTATACTGAGACTGTGCTCCTATGTTCTAGACTTCTTAAATTGAATTAAAATCTTCAGCTTCTATCCTGTCAAATCCCTTCAGGATTTAGTATAAGAGATATTATATATTAATATTGTATATTAAATAGGAGATCAAAACTGCTCACGGTATTTCGGATGTAGTTTAATCAAACCCATTAGAATCATGAACAAAAAAAAATGAAAGAACTGCAATGCTGGAAATCAGAAACAAAAACAGAAATTGCTGGAAAAACTCAGCAGGTCTGGCAGTATCTGCGGAGAGAAATCAGCGTTAATGTTTAGGGTCCAGTGACCCTTCTACAGTGCAGTTTTATTGTAGTCTTAGTTTTTATAATTATACCATTTTTGGATGTGTAGTAATTGTCAGATAATTTTAAATGTTAATTAATTGAATTAAATTGAATTAAATTAGCTTTATTGTCATGAATATCACTGTCTACCTTGTACTGTCTACTGTACTTGGAAGTTGCATTTGGTTTGTTAACTTATTATCAATATGGCTAAAACCCAAGAAACAAATTAATTAAAAATTTGCCAAGTACATGTATGATCTGTATTTACAGCTAATCCCTTCTATTGGGGGGAATCGTGATTTAGTTCCAGGTCAGAATAACATGCAGCCTGGAATGGAAATTGCAGATGATTTTTTCCATGCAACTGCTGCCTTGTCCTTCGAGCTGGTAAGAGTCGTAGGTTTGGAAGGTGCTGTAGAAGCAAGCTTGGTGAGTTTCTGCACTGCATCTTGTATATGTGTGTCAGTGGCAGATTGAGTGAATAGTTAAGATGGTGCATGGAGTGCTGATCAAAAGACCCACTTAGTCCTGGATGGTGTTTAACTTCTTAAACTGCACTAATCCAGGCTGGTGGAGAATTTTTTTTGTGTGTCAGGACATTTCTGGGTAATTTACCATTTGTTAATACACGTCAGCATTGTAACTGAACTGAATCGACTTGGATAGGCATGTGGCAAGTTCTGCAGCACATGTTTTCAGTTCTGTTCATGGAATGTTATTACGGTCCATAATCTTTGCTGTATTGAGTGCCTTCAGCCATTTGCTCAGATCATCTGGAATGAATCAGGATTAGGCATTAGCGTAATGGTAACGTCACTGGACTAACAATTCAGAACCTCAGGTTAATGTTCTGGGGACACGGGGTTCAAATCCCACTATGGAAGATGGTGAAATTTGAATTCAGTGTAAATCTGGAATGAAAAACACAGCTGGCCTAATGGCTACCATGTATCCACTATCAATTGGCATAAATCGTATCTCATTCACTAATGTCCTTTAGGGAAAGAAATCTGCCATCCTTACTTGGTCTGGATTATATGCAACATCAGACACAATGCAATGTGCGTTACTCTTAATTGGGCAATTAGCGATGGGTAATAAGTGTTGGCCCAGCCAGTGATGCCCATATTCTGAGAATGAATTAAAAAAATCATGTATCTACCACTCAGGACTTCTGGCTGAAGATCATTGTAAATTCTTGAACATGTAGACCCTGTAATGTAGGCACAGTGTGGTTAGGAATCGAGTTCCAGGAAGGAATGGCAATATAGCTCCAAGTCAGGATGGTGTGTGGTTTAGGAGGGAACCTGTGGTGGTCTTGCTGTGCGTCTGCTGCTCTTGTCCTTCTAGGTGGTGGGGGTTATGATTTTGGAGGGTATTGGGAAGGAGATTTAAGTTAGAGCAGTGCATTTTGTAGATTGGGGTTGGAGTTGAATAGACTGACATTGGTAGATCGGTTAAGATCCAGTAGCAGAATTTTAAGAGCAGGGGAGGAAGTTAAAGAATAGGACCTCAAATGCAGTAATATGTGTATTTTTTTGTATCAATGCTGTGTGTCCATTATCATAGGAACACTAAGGTAAGTCAGGTTAATGCATGGTTGGGGAAATTATACAGATGGGATTGCTTTGAGGATTCCCGGAGTACGGGGCCAATTCTATTGCAAGACAGCTCTGTACGAGATGTATGGGTTACAATTCAATGTTCAGACTTCACTGATGTACTGAACTCCTTCATCATTGCAGATGGAGATATGTGGAGCCTGCTCCTCCTATTTGTTTCTTAATTGTCCAAAACCATTCATGACTGGATATAATAGTAGTAAAAATTCCTTGATATGTTCCATTATTTGTGGGATTGCTCGGTTCTGTCATATGCTGCTTTTGCTGTTGGACATGCAAGTAGTTTTGCCATATTTTTAGATATGCTAACACTGGTCCTTGCATGCTGTCCTACACTCTTCATTGTACTGGGTGCTGACAGTACCAGTAGACCGACGAATATGGGGGGCTTGATGTTACAGATTGTGATCGAATTCAACTCTTTTCCACCTAATGGCACATAATGCCTCATGAAAGTCAAATTTGAGTTTCTGGATCTCTTCAAATTGAATGCCATTCAACACTGTGATAATGCCACACAATATGTTGGAAAATATCCTGAATGTGTAAGTTTTTTTGTCCGTGTTTGACCTGATGACATGAGAGTTAATGGGAATATGGAGTCATTTTTGACGACTCTCAAAGTAACTCTCTCCTGATTGCATACCACAGTGCTACCATCTGTGGTGGTCTGTCCTGTTGGTGAGTATGACAATGTCAGGCTGTTGCTTGACTGGTCTGTTGGAGAGCTCTCCAATTTTGACACAAGCCCCCAGATGTTGGTAAACAGGGTTATGTGCCCAAGTCAATATTGCTTCATCCATCTGGTTTTATTCCTTATTGACTTTTTCATAGCAGTGTGATATAACTAAGTAGCTCACTAAACTATTTCAAGAGGACTTTAAAGAGTTTGTTATGACCAGTTTAAAAGGAGTGATTGGCTTCTCGCCTCTGAGAAATCCCTCAATTGGCTACAACCGATATTTTTATTTCTAGGTTCTCATGCTTCAAGAAAAATATAATTAACCAGCTTAAAATAAAGAAACCAGATTAGAAAGTTCTCTTGACTGAGAAAAAAAGGAATTTTATTCCCTATATCATGGACAAAAAAAATCATGACATCAAAAACATTGGTGATAAACTTAAAAAGGGGAAAGGGGTCATGAGGGTGCCCATAAAGAAAGGAAGATAAAGGCTGCTGCAGTTTAAAGTTTAAGAGTCCTTCAATTGTGAGAGTAAAACCTGATTCCCAAGCATTTAGCTGCTCTGTCTTCTATCCTCAGGAGTGGCAAAGCTTGGAGGTAACTTGATATCTCTGTGCACAGTGGTTTTTCCAAGTTGCCTTCTCACCAGTGCTATTTTACAAGACTAAAAAGATGATGTGGAATAACTCCACAGAGGCGGTATCCTGTCACCATCTGCACTTTATTTACACATGCATAGTACTTGACACAGGTTCGGTTTCCTCAGAGCTAGCTCTCAGGCTGAACAGAATTTCTGACACTACCGTTTATATCTGTCAGATAGAGCTTCCTGATCGGACCAGATTAACAGCACCAATTAGGCACCTCACATTCTAAGAGATCCACATGGCTGACCTTGTTACAATCATTACAGAGGGAAGTTTCAGTATCCTTGCTGCTATCAATCTATGTTGTGTTTTCTCTCCTTTGTTGATCAAAACGTGCTATTGATATATAGGGTCGTTGTAGAATCTTGTATCTGTGTCATTGTTTCATTCCAAGCTGGATAGCTGTAGGAACCCTTCTTCAGTTAATATGCAACTTTATCATACAAGTGTGAGGAAAACAAGAGATGCAAATTTCTTGTCAACTCACTAAATTTCAGTGCCTCTTGACTAAAATGGTAACATGAAAGTGGCTGCCTTTGTATATTCCATTTGGAATACCTAGGGTTGTTGGTTGATCATAACAGCTATTTTAGGTCAGCTTTATACTTTTTAAAGACTTTTATTAGTTTATAAAAGTCTCAGACATTGAAGGGAAACTGTAAAAGTGGAGTTGCAGATAGACAGGGTAGTGAAGAAGGCGTTTGATACGCTTGCGCATATCCTGTTTATTGGTTAGCGCATTGAGTATAGAAGTTGGGAGGTCATGTTGCAGCTGTAGAGGATAGTGGTTAGGCCACTTGAATACTGTGTTAATTTCTGATCTCCCTGCCAAAGGAAGCATGTTGTGAAACTTGAAAGGGTTCAAAAAAGATTTCCAAGGATGTTGCCAGGATTAGAGGGTTTGAGCTACAGAGAGGCTGAATAGGCTGGGGCTATTTTCCTTGGAGCATCAGAGTTTATACAGGTTTATAACGTCATGAGGGGCATGGATAGGGTGAATAACTAAGGTCTTTTTCCTGGGGTGGGGGAGTCCAAAACTAGAGGGCATAGGTTTAAAGTGAAAGGGGAAAGATTTAAAAGGGTCCGGGACAAATTTTTCACGCAGAGGGTGGTGTGTGTATGGAATAAGCATATGGGGCAGCACAGTGGCTCAGTGCTTAGCACTGCTGCCTCACAGCGCCAGCAACCTGGATTTGATTCCAACTTCGGGTGACTATCTGTGTGGGTTTACATGTCGTCCCCCTGTCTGTGTGGGTTTTCTCCGGGTGCTCCAGTTTCCTCCCACAGTCCAAAAATGTGCAGGCTCGGTGGATTGGCCATGCTAAATTGCCCCATAGTCTTCAGGGATTTGTAGATTAGGTGGGTTATAGGGGAATGGGTCTGGGTCGGATGTTCTGAGGGTCGACGTGGACTTGTTGGGCCAAAGGGCCTGTTTCCACACTGTAGGGATTCTATGATGATTCTATTCTATTCTATGAAGCTGCCAGAGGAAGTGTGGAGGCTGGTACAATTACAACACTTAAAAGGCATCTGGACGGATATATGAATAGGAAGGGTTTTGAGGGATATGGGCCAAATGCTGGCAAATGGGACTAGATTAATTTAGGATATTTGGGCAGCATGGGTGAGGTGGATCAAAGGATCTGTTTCCATGCTGCACAGCTCTATGACTATGACTATACATGTGAGTTGCATACCAATAGTCCATTTCACCCTGATCATCACAAGTCACCGACATTGCTGTGGGACCTGAGTCACTTGAGGAGCAGACCAAGTAAAGATGGCATTTTCCTTGCCCAAAGGACATAAGTGAGCCATGTGGCTTTTTATGACTTCCAACAATGATCCATGGATTATTTATTATTTCCAGATTTAGTAATTGATGTAAATTTCACCTGCTGACTTGGTGGGTCTTGAACTTGAGTCCCCAAATTATTGTCAGCCAGGCAGCATCTGGAAGAAAGGAGAAGTCAATGTTTTGGGTATTATCCTTCTTCAGGACCTGAAGGGTAATACCCGAAATGTTGACTTCTGCTTTCCTCCAGATGCTGACTGGCTTGCTGTGTTCTTCCAGCCTCCTGTTTGTCTACCTTGAATTCCAGCATCTCCAGATGTTTTGTCTCCCTAGATCATTAGCCTGGTCTGGATTATTAGATCAGTGACATTATCACTATCCCAAAATTAGTACATGAAAATGAAAATATTAAATGGTAACAAACATTTGATTTTGATCCACATGTATAAATTCATAACATTTCACTTTTGACGTGAATTGACTATGAATTCCTTTATGCAGAACCAAAATTAAATGTAAAAGATTATATCTGATGAGAAAATTAACAAGTGACATTGATAAACACAAAGTAATCTTAGCACTGACAGAAATTTTATATATTGTATTATGATATTGATTGATATCATGGTCCATTAGTTTAAAACCTTTTTTTTGTTGAAATAGCTCAGATCTTAACCATTAATGATTATTATCAGGAACCTTTTGTACACATACATTTGATCAATCAAACACTTGCCTTAAACTGCAATGCACAAAATCAAAAAAAAACCAAAATCATTTATATTTGCAATATTAATAATTGTTATATTAGTGAAGGTAATAATACTGTTCATCTAAAATACAGAGATAACTTGCTATGAAATTTGGTAATGCTAATTTCAGTTTAGTTGTACCTAAATTGTTGGTGAAATTTAATCCCATTTAGAACAGGCATAATTCCACAAATTTGCATTCTTTTGTCTTTTGTGTGTGTGGGCACAGTTATGTTAATTTTGGAAGTTTGGTGGAAATAACTCAGGATCTGTGAGAATACTTTTGAAAAGTTGCAGGTAATGAGGTGCTGATGTAAAACTGTAAATCATGACTTTACATTTTAATGGGGATTGTACTTCAAAAGTATTAACTGGCTGTAAAGCATTTGACAGGTCCAGAAGCTACAGATGGCTCTATTTAAAAAAATAAATTTTCTTTCTTTAAGTCATATAATTGCAGAACATGGTTCCACGCCATTCCTCTACCACGAATTATATGGAACTTTATGATTTAGGTAGAACATGCAATTTTGGAAGAATATTTTTAACCCTCACACCGTTGAAGCTTGAAGTTTTTTCCTTAACTAACTATGTCTATACTTATTTGAATCCCTTTCTAATTCAGATATTTATCCAATTGTCTTTTAAAGAAGTTAATCATCAACTTTGTGTTTTTAGTGGATGTTATTTTACAGATCTATTACTCTATGGATCACAAAGACTCAATTTGAGGCTTCCTCAGAACAGATGACATCAGTCATTATGACAAAAAGCAAAACATAGCTGACATATATCATGAAACCAACAGTCAGAACGCTATGTCACCTGAGAACAACCACTGAACGAATTCAAGGGTGGTGGGTTCTTTGTGAATAGTGCAGCAAATTATCTGAAGAAATCCAAATTTTCAGTGACAACAGAAATTTATGTACTATATGTAATACATCATTGTTCTAACCATGACCAAAGTGTCCCATTTGAAATTGCTAAAAACGTACCCATTGACAAAAGTAAATGGGTGTCCGACTGGGCTGAACGCTATTGTCAGCTGTACTCTTGAGATGGGAATCTCTCAGACTGCATATGGCACCTAGCAGCAGCTTCCGTTGTATGCATTATTGATCCCTTAATGCACAGAAAGGCAGCTTACAGAGATGAAATTCCAGCCAAATTGCTTAAGCAAGAGGAGTCTCCTCTATTGCCATGTGTTCATGACATACTCATTCTCTCTTGGAGGGCTGGGTCTGTTCAACAGGATATGCATTATGCAAAAAAACATCACACCATGCAAAAGGCAACAGAATCTTGGGAGCGTTGAGAGTGACAAATGACTCAATTTAAGACACAGATATGCCCCAGAGTACTATGGTAGTCCCAACACATGGATACGCATTGTACTAAAGGGGGGGTTTTAAATGTGCAGCTTTACTCTGTATGGGTGGCTGCCTGATTGCTAAAACAGTGGGATCAGATGACACAGAGATAAAAGGTACTGCAGATGCTGGAGAATCCGAGATAACAAGCATGGGGCTGGATGAACACAGCAGGTCAAGCAGCATCATAGGAGCAGGAAAACTTGACGTTTCGGGCCTAAACCCTTCATCAGAAATGGGGGAGGGGAAGACGGTTCTGAAATAAATAGGGAGAAAGGGGGAGGTGGATAGAGGATGGATAGAGGAGAGGATAGGTGGAGAGGAGGCAGACAAGTCGAAGAGGCGGGGATGGAGCCAGTAAAGGTGAGTGTAGGTAGGGGGGTAGGGAGGAGATAGGTCAGTCCAGGGAGGACGGACAGGTCAAGGGGCCGGGATGATGTTAGTAGATAGGAGATGGGGGTGTGGCTTGGGGTGAGAGGAAAAACAGGTTAGGGAGGTGGAGATGAGCTGGGCTGGTTTTGGGATGCGGTTGGGGGAGGGGAGATTTTGAAGCTTGTGAAATCCACATTGATGCCATTGGGCTGCAGGGTTCCCAGGCTGAATATGATTTGCTGTTCCTGCAGCCTTCGGGTGGTATCACTGTGGCATTGCAGGAGGCCAAGGATGGACATGTCATATGAGGAATGGGAGGGGGAGTTGAAATGGTTTGTGACTGGGAGGTGCAGTTGTTTGTTGCGAACTGAGCGCAGGTGTTCTGCAAAGCGGTCCCCAACCCTCCGCTTGGTTTCCCCGATGTAGAGGAAGCCACAACGGGTACAGCGGATGCAGTGTCCAGTCCCTATATACCTGTATTCCCCATGCTGATGGCCTAAAGGCCCTCCGCTTCTTCCTGTCCCGCAGAATGGACCAATCCCCCTCCACCGACACCCTCATCCGCCTAGCCGAACTCGTCCTCACCCTCAACAACTTTTCTTTCAATTCCTCCCACTTCCTACAGACAAAGCGGGTGGCCATGGGTACCGGCATGGGCCCAAGCTATGCCTGCCTCTTTGTAGGTTATGTGGAACAATCCCTCTTCCGTACCTACACTGGCCCTAAACCCCACCTCTTCCTCTGTTACATTGATGACTGCATCGGCGCCGCCTTGTGCTCCCACGAGGAGCTCGAACAGTTCATCCAATTCACCAACACCTTCCACCCCAACCTGAAGTTCACCTGGACCATCTCCAACACTTCTCTCTCCTTCCTGGACCTCTCTGTCTCCATCTCGGGCAACCACCTAGAGACAGATGTCCATTTCAAGCCCACTGACTCCCACAGCTATCTGGAATACACCTCCTCCCACCCACCCTCCTGCAAAAATGCCACCCCCTATTCCCAATTCCTTCGCCTCCGCCGCATCTGCTCCTAGGATGAGACATTCCAATCCCGCACATCTCAAATGTCCTCATTCTTCAAGGACCGCAACTTCCCCCCCACAGTGGTCGAGAACGCCCTCGACCGTGTCTCCCACATTTCCCGGAACACATCCCTCACGCCCTGTCCCCGCAACAATAACCAAAAAAGAATCCCCCTCGTCCTCACATACCACCCCACCAACCTCCGGATCCAACGCATCATCCTCCGACACTTCCGCCATCTGCAATAAGACCCCGCCACCAACGACATTTTTCCCTCCCCACCCTTATCTGCCTTCCGGAGGGACCACTCCCTCCGCGACTCCCTTGTCCGCTCCACACTCCCCTCCAGCCCCACCACACCCGGCACTTTTCCTTGTAACTGCAGGAAGTGCTACACCTGCCCCCACACCTCCTCCCTCACCCCAATCCCAGGCCCCAAGAAGACTTTCCACATCAGGCAGAGGTTCACCTGCACATCTGCCAATGTGGCATACTGCATCCGCTGTACCCGTTGTGGCTTCCTCTACATCGGGGAAACCAAGCGAAGGCTTGGGGACCGCTTTGCAGAACACCTGCGCTCAGTTCGCAACAAACAACTGCAACTCCCAGTCGCAAACCATTTCAACTCCCCCTCCCATTCCTCAGATGACATGTCCATCCTTGGCCTCCTGCAATGCCACAGTGATGCCACCCGAAGGCTGCAGGAACAGCGAATCATATTCAGCCCGGGAACCCTGCAGCCCAATGGCATCAATGTGGATTTCACAAGCTTCAAAATCTCCCCTCCCCCAACCGCATCCCAAAACCAGCCCAGCTCATCTCCACCTCCCTAACCTGTTTTTCCTCTCACCCCAAGCCACACCCCCATCTCCTATCTACTAACATCATCCCGGCCCCTTGACCTGTCCGTCTTCCCTGGACTGACCTATCTCCTCCCTAGCCCCCTACCTACACTCACCTTTACTGGCTCCATCCCCGCCTCTTCGACTTGTCTGCCTCCTCTCCACCTATCCTCTCCTCTATCCATCCTCTATCCACCTCCCCCTCTCTCCCTATTTATTTCAGAACCGTCTTCCCCTCCCCCATTTCTGATGAAGGGTTTAGGCCCGAAACGTCAAGTTTTCCTGCTCCTATGATGCTGCTTGACCTGCTGTGTTCATCCAGCCCCATGCTTGTGGATCAGATGACACTATTGATGCAGGCAGCCCACATACTTACTCTAATTTTTACATCTGTTTGCTTAGAATTTTTTTCAGAAGCATGAAGATTGATTGGGAGTGAACTTGAACTAAATCAGCTGCAGTCTCAAACCATTCCAAAATCCAAAAAAAACCCTGAAATGGTCACCTGTCTCAACAATAGACACCCCTTCTAATAACACCCTACCCCTCCTGACAATATTCACCCCGACCATGTTCACCCCGCCTCCTGACAATGTTCACACCCCCATTCTGACAATGTTCACCCCCAATCCTGACAATGGTCACACCCCCATTCTGACAATGTTCATACCCCCATTCTGATAATGTTCACCCTCTGCTGACAATGTTCACCATCTCTGACAATATTTATACCCTCCTGACAATGTTCACACCCTCTGACAATGTTCACCCACTCTGACAAAACTCACTCCCTCCGACAACATTCACTTCCTCCTGACAATGACTGTCTGTCCTCCCCATCCAACTCATGATGTTAATCTCTGCTAACAATGTTAAAACCCTCCAAAAATACTTATTCCCCTCCCACTCCTCATCTTGACTCAGTTTCTAGAATTACTATCTCCTGTTCAGCTAATTTTAATTGTGTGAGCATTGTTGATGGACAACTGGTGGGAAGAATAGAAAAGCAGATAGTCTCAATGGTGAGGCAACGTAGAACACTGTTGCATGGATGAACCTAGGTTTCCTTGTACGTGAATGAGAAAATTTAACATGCAGGTACAGAAAGTAATTGGGAAGGCAAATAGATTATCGGTCCTTGCTGACAGGATAAGTTGTGGACATATGAAAGTAGATAAGTCTTGCCTTTTTTAATCCCTACTTAAGCAAGGGTATATTTACTTTAGACACAGTTCAAAGAAGGTCTGCTGGATTGATTTGAGGGATGAAGGAGTTCTCTGATGAGGAAACAATGGCATTGTAACTGAAGTTTAGAACAAAGAGAGGTCACTTTAATGAAACATAAGATTCTCAGGACAGCTTGAAAGAGTATTTCCCCTTATGAGCCATTCTAGAACAAGGAGCCACAATCTTAAAATAATTTAAGACAGAGATAAAGAGGGATTTCTTCTCTCAAAGGGCAGTGGAGGCTGGGTCATTGAATATACTCAAATCTCAGTTCAATAGACCTTTGAGCAACAAAGGAATCAACAGTCAGGGAGAGCAGGCAGGAAAGAAGAGTTCAGGCCATCAATATGATCTTATTGAATGGCTGAGTGGCTCAAGGGGCCAAATAGCTCAACAATTTTCTTCTTTGGTTTGTAGCACCTTACAGAAGGATGAAACCATGAATGCAATCTCCTATTATGCCAACGCTCATCAAGCATATGCGATTTTTCTGTCTTGGACACATTCCCAAACATATTCTGTTGGCAAGGTAGCTGGAACCAAAAGACCAGTGGAGTGTCCAAAGTATCTCTTCAAGGATGCTTAAAAGGGTGACAATGAAGGACCTAAACATTGATTTTTTTTTTTACACATGGAAATACCAGCCAATAACAGAGGGAAATGGCAACATTTCTGTGGGTTTGGCAACATGTGTCCTTACAGAAAATAGTAATTCACAATGAAACTGGGTAACCAATTCACAGGCGGAAGTGGTGTCAGAACCTGCCTTTTGTGTCTTCAGCCATCATCCAAAGTGTAGCATGTGAAACCATCTTCTTGCTAATAGATTTGCTGAATCTCCAACATTTTGTGTAAATGGAAAAATCCTGATGACAAGTTCACAGATCTATTGACCTGTGGGGAAATAATTATTTTGCAGTCTTAATTTTTTCAATTGGGCTCTTGGGGCGATCAAATTCTAATTTGGTGATGGAATGGAGATTTGAAAGTCAGCTGGTTGTCTGGTAGCATCCAGAGGTCCAGACTCATGATCTAGAGGTGAAACATCACCATGGCAGCTGAGAAATTTAAATTCACTAGTTGGCCTGCTGGTCCATTGGATCAAAATTCTGGTGTTAATTGACAAATGGTGCACTTCATTCCAGCTTTCTGCACCTCAAAAATTTCAAAATTATTCACTTTTCACTTCCCCAAACCATTCCCGCACTTGGCACTGTTCCAAGTCCTGTACTTTTATTCAGAGCTTTATGGCGGCTGAATTTAAATTAGCCTAATCAACTCAGGAAGTCATGACGATCATTTTGATGTATTACACTCCACATCAGAAAGCCCCAGTAGGGCTCCACAAAAAACATGCTTCACACATACACAGACACACAACCCATCCATTTATAGTAGATTCAAGAAATGAACCTGAAATCAAAGGTTATTATCAGTAATGGTGATCATGCTACCACCAGAATGAGTTAAACATAACTAATCATTTTATTTACTGATTTCTTCTAGGGAAAGAAAACTACTATCCTCACCTAATCTGTCTATGTATATCTCCAAACCCTTAGCAATGTGAGTATCTCTTAACTGTCCTCTAAAATTGCCAACCAATCCACTCATTTCTTTTCAAGAACATAATTTACCAAAACCTTGTCAAGATGAGTGATGTGAGCTGTAAATTAATGGGAAAAAAAGCTCTGCTATGAATTTTCTTATTAACCGTGGAAAGAAATGTTGGTGAGATGTCCAATAGATGGACTAACTGCAATTGTCTGTTTAGTGACACCATCAAACTTGAATTTCACTCCCTTTCCAGGCATTAATCAGGCACTTCATATTTCAGCGTGGCAGGCATGTGAAGAACCTGCCTCAATCGTGCAGAAGCTTAATTTAAGTAGTAATTTACCAGAAGTGACCACTCCTGACATTTACTGTATTAATTAGATTAGTACACTCCACTGCACACTTTGCTGTTTTAGCGAATTTATGCAAAATATCTCACATAAACATCCCCAGAATAACGCTGATACAAATAACAGACTTCCCTTCATGTGACCTGTGGCAGCATAGACCTACAACAGTTTTAAAAACCACTGTATCATCATGCTATTTTTAGTTACATATTTTAACTTCAGCTTTCTACTTAGCACTAAATATCACTTCTGTTATTCTGCCTTATTTAATAGACTATCAAGTTTTTCAGGACCATCATCAGTCCTTCAGGCTCATTTTATTTTATCTTGCATGCATCAGCTGTTTTGGTTTTATTTAATACTAACATTACCCAACAACCATCACTTTGAAGAAAGTAAACAGGATAAAGGTGGAGGCCATCAGCTCCTTTACAATGTCAAAGATCTATTCTTGGCCTGCTCCTGTTCATTATGCACATGCTGCTCTTCAACAACATCCTCTGAAGATACAGTGTTATGCTTCACTGGGGACAGCAAGCTCAAATTCAAGCCTCACTATTGCTGAAGTCATCATCAAAGTTAAAGATTCTATCAAAGGATGTAGAAGGCGGCTTAATGGTCCCTGACTGCAGGGTTCACTGAGATGAACACTGAGTTCACCGACATAGTCATACTCACAGAATCATACCTTACAGATAATGCTCCAGACACCAACGTCACCATCCCTGGACATGTCCTGTCTCACCAGCAGGACAGACCTAGCAGAGCTGGCAGCATAGTGGTATACAGTCGGGAGGGAGTTGCTGTGTGAATCCTCAACATTAATTCCGGACCCAATGAAGTCTCATGGCTTCAGGTCAAACATGGGCAAGGAAACCTGCTGCTGATTACCACATACCATCCTCCCTCAGCTGATGAATTGGTACTCCTCCATGTTGAACAACACTTAGAGGAAGCACTGAGGATGGCAAGGGCAGAAAATATTCACCACCAAGAGTGGCTTGGCAGCAGTAATATAGATCAAGCTGGTCGGGTCCTAAAGGACGGAGCTGCTAGTCTGGGCCTGCGGCAGGTGGTTAGGGAACCAACATGACGGAGAAACATACTTGACGTCATCCTTACTAATCTGCCAGCTGTAGACACATCTGTCCATGACAGTATTGGTAAGAATGACCACCAGACAGTTCTAGTGAAGATGAAGTCCTGTCTTCACATTGACAATAACCTCCATCATGTTGTATGGCACCATCACCGTGCTAAATGGGACAAGCTTTGAACAGATCTAACAGCTCAAGACTGGGCATCCATGGGGTGCTGTGGGCCATCAACAGCAGCAGAACTGTACTCCAGCATGATCTGTATCCTCATGGCCCGACATATACCCCACTCAAACATTATCATTAAGCCAGGCGATCAAACCTGGTTCAATGGAGGGTGCAGGAGGACATGCCAGGAGCAGCAGCAGGCATACCTGAAGATGAAGTGTCAACCTGGTGAAACCACCAAACAGGACTACTTGCACGTCAAATAGCAAAAGCAGCAAGTGATAGACAGAGCTGAGAGTTCCCACAACCAATGGATCAGATCTAAGCTCTGCAGTCCTGCCAGATCCAGCTCTGAATGGTGGTGGTCAATTGAACGACTCACCGGAGGAGGAGGCTCCACAAATATCCCATCCTCAGTGATAGAAGCACCCAGCACATCAGTGCAAAAGATAAGGCTGAAGCTTTTGAAGCAATCTTCAGCTAGAATTGCCAAGTGGATGATCCATCTCGGCCTCCTCCAGTGGTCCCCAGCATTACAGACACCAGTCTTCAGCCAATTCAATTCACTCTACGTGATATCAAGAAAAAGTTGGAGGCACTGGACACTAAAAAGGCTGTAGGCCCTGACAACATTCCGACAATAGCACAGAAGACTTGTGCTCCAGAACTTGCCACTCCCCTAGACGAGCTGTTCCAGTACAGTTACAGCACTGGTATCTACCTGACATGATGGAAAATTGTCCAAGTATGTCCTGTACATAAAAAGCAGGGCGAATCCAACCCGGCCAATTACTGCCTCATCAGTCTACTCTCGATCATCAGTAAAGTGATGGAAGGTATAATCAACAATGCTATCAAGCAGTACCTGCTAAGCACTGACCTACTCAGTGACACCCAGTTTGGATTCCACCAGGGCCACTCAGCTCTTGACCTCATTACAGCCTTGGTTCAAAGATGGACAAAACAGTTGAATTCCAGAGGTGAGGTGAGAGTGACAGCCCTTGACATCAAGGCTGCATTTGACCAAGTATGGCATCAAGGGGCCCTAGCAAAACTAGAATCAATGTGTATCAGGGGACAAACTCTCCAGTGGTTGGAGTCATACCTGACATATAGGAAGATGGTTGTGGTTGTTGGAGGTCAATCATCTCAGCTCCAGGACATCTCTGCAGGAGGTCCTCCGGGAAATGTCCTCAGCCCAACCATCTTCAGCTGCTTCATCAATGACCTTCCCTCTATCATAAGGTCAGAAGTGGAGATGTTCGCTGATATTTGCACAGTACCATTCCTCAGATACTGAAGCAGTCCATGTTCAAATGCAACAAGATCTGGACAATACCTAGATTTGGGCTGACAAATGGCAAGTGACATTCACACTACACAAATGCCAGGCTGTGACCATCATCAATAAGAGACAATCTAACCACTGCCCCGGACATTCAATGGTTCTACTATCACTGATTCCACAATAACAACATCCTTGGGGTTATCATTGACCAGAAACTCAAATGGATTCACTACATAAACACAGTGGCTACAACAGCATGTCAGAGGTTAGGAATACTGTGGCAAATAACTCACCTCCTGACCCCTCAAAGCCTGTCCACCATCTACAAGGCACAAGTCAGGAGTGTGATGCAATACTCCCCACACTCCCCACTTGCCTGGATGAGTGCAGCCCCAACAACACTCATGAAGTTTGACACCATCCAGGACAAAGTAGCCTGCTTGATTAGCACTACATCCACAAGCATTCAATCCCTCCACCACCAACGCGCAGTAGCAGCAGTGTGTACCACCTACAAGATGTACTGCAGAAATTCACAAAAGATCCTCATGGAACACCTTCAAGTCCATAACCACTTCCATCTAGAAGGACACCGCCACCTTTTCAAGGAAAAGTGGGGATGGGTAATAAACGCTGGCCAGCCAGCGATGTCCACATCCCACAAACAAATGAAAAAAAATCTTTTCGTTTGTCAGTGCTCGCTGTTCTCTGATTTCTCTTCTCCACATATTTTTGCTTCCTTGCAGGAGGCACTGAGCAACCTGTTCACAAATTGCAAAGTCTCCTGCTAACTAATTAAAAGCCATGGCTTATAGCAATTGGTGATGGAAAATAAATGGGCTTTCTCCAGGTCTTAGATATTTCTTACTACAAAGAGACAGACATCACCTCGTTTTTTGGAGGTTCAAATGTTTCTGGCCATACAGTTCATACTCAGAAGCTGTTCATCTACCTAGGAGACAATCATAAAGCTGTTGGCCGACAGAAGACCTTTGTAACCAACAACTGGTTCCTACTTCACAAATCAATTGGCTACTTGTCACCAGCCAGTTTCATATTGTATATGCCCACTGGTGCCAGCCATGTGCAGGAATTTACCCCCACAACACCGACAAGCAGATGTATAAACAGCACTTGAAAGAACCTACCTTTACAATGTGTAGCAATTGCTTCCACAATCCTTGTTTTTCAAAGCAGTCTTTTCCCATTTCAGTTCAAAATCAAAGCTGCAAAAAAAAGGCCTTTACACCAGAGCGAGTTACCAAATGTTCACTGTCAACACCTAGTTCTATCTCACCACTCATTATGTCTCCCAATTCCTCCACTGTAACTAAATTATCAGACTGCTTATCTGAAGCGTTGTACTGGATGAGAAGAAATTTTCTCAATTAACTATTGTTTTGTCCATCCTCCAATATTCATTCCCTAGCTGAATACTGACTTCTCCCTGACAACATTTTGATTTTTAGCCTGCCTAATTGCAATGCTGGTGTCACAGCTGATCCTGAGACAAGCTTTTGACTCCATATTAGTGCCATCACTAAGGCAGTCTATTTTCATCTTAAAAACGATTCCCTCATTTCAGCTCATTTTCTGCTGTAACCCTCAGTTAAGCTTTCATTACTAAACTCAGCTACTCCAAATCACTCCTGCCCTAGTCTCCCATATTCCACCTACTATCTACTTGAGGTCATCTAAAACTCTGGCTTCAGTTGTTTCATTGCTCTTTGGAGTGTAATTTAGTGTCTTGCATGACATTAGTCAATGAACTACACAATGTCCCTGCCTACAGTCATTTTACTCTGAACTTTATAATTGCCTTACACATTTATACAATATTGTTACGATCCATTTGGCAATTTTCACCGCTACCTCAGCCTTTCTATTTTTATGGAGTCTGTGTAACAATGTGTAGTACTGAATTTTCCAATCATTTATGATGTACCTGAATTTTTAACTTGTGAATTGAGGACTGTTGCCATTCATCACACTGTTTAGAATTCTATAATGACTGATGTGTACTTTCAGGCATTCTATAATCTCATTGGTAGTCAGCTGCTTTAACTTCCATGAGTCAATAGTAGCTGCTGGCAATGAGATAATTAGTTCCTGTGAGAGTGACATGATTACTTCAAGCTTAGTTCATGGTCTGTTTGAGTTGTCATGTTCCATGAGTGGTCTTTAGCTGGCTTAGCTTGGTGTTCATTACAAGCATTGTACTAGCTGCTTGTGGTCCTCAATCTCATTGGTCATATTTGATCAGTACAGCACTTCTCTTACCTTCCTCGATGGCTTGTACGTGTGTGCTTCATCATCTGTTTCCACGTTGCCTAAAGGATAATGGCTTGATTTCCTTTTTACAAGATCCAAAGTGGCTATGACTTCATCTCTGTATGCCCAATATTTTCTCAGAGCAATAGACGTGTCCTTCATGACTTCAGGCCATCCTTTCATCACTACATCATGCAACACTTGGAGAGTTGTGTAGATGATTTGAGTGAGACATTTGTCTTTGTGATTTAATGTTTCTATTGGGTTGATGATTTCTCGAGCATGTTGAGCTGAATCTCATTGAATTTTGTAGATTTCATATTCTATTTTTGAATCTTCAAGTTCCTCATAGGCAGCACTGCTGTCAGCAACATGTCAGCTATATACAGCTACTTGCCTTGCTTGAATGCCACTTCAAAATGATATCTTTGTAAAATGAAGTGACATCCTTTGTGAAAGCTTTTGGAGCACATAGAGGTAGTTTGATCGAGATGCTTTGAAGTGTGGTGAGACTTGATGATCTCCTTATCCCTTCCAAACAGGTAGAGGTAGTTCTACTATAACACGTGTTTCATTAATGCAAATTAGCTGTAACATAATTGATAAATAGTGGAGATAACAAGGTGTAGAGCTGGATGAACACAGCAGGCCAAGCAGCATCAGAGGAGCGGGAAGGCTGACGTTTCGGACCTAGAAGGGTCTAGGCCCAAAAGGTCAGCCTTCCTGCTCC
>JAHRHZ010000017.1:5309079-5347655 GCA_024137785.1 Ginglymostoma cirratum | reverse complement strand
GGAGCAGGAAGGCTGACCTTTTGGGCCTAGACCCTTCTAGGTCCGAAACGTCAGCCTTCCCGCTCCTCTGATGCTGCTTGGCCTGCTGTGTTCATCCAGCTCTACACCTTGTTATCATAGATTCTCCAGCATCTGCAGTTCCTACTATATCTGATAAATAGTGGATGCTGTTTGGATAATGATTTTCTATAGTGATTTCCCTATAACGTGATTTTCTGTGGTGATTTTCTACAGTGTGAGGTCACACAAGAACGCAACTATCGTGTTATAGGAGAATTACCTGTATTGGTTAAAATGCTCACAAGTAAAGACAATAGCCAGGTAGTCTTTCTCAATCTGTGCATAGTGTCATTCGGTTTGCATTAAGCCCAGGATGCAGATGCAACTTTTCCTTGCTGTATAAGGGTTGCCCCAAGTCCTATCTCACAGGAACCACACTTCAAGGTAACCTCACTGATGATACTGTAGTACCTCAGTACTGACATTGCCATCACTAGTTATTTGGTTTGAGTGAAAGCTGCTTTTTATTTTCTGGGCCCCAATATCACTGCACATCCTTAATAGTGACCCATGCATTTGACTTCAATCAACTCCAATCGGATCTTTTTCTTGTTCTGCTTTAGGTTCATTTGGCAAAACATCACTATCTAATCGGCACTTCATTTTCACTTGATGTTCTCCTTCTGTAGTGATCATTCAGTCACAAACAATTTATCAACTTCAGATCTGATGATCTGGACATGCTTCCTTTTCCGTTGTGTGATATTTTTCCACAAATATTTCTTCCTGTTTTCCAGTGTCTTATTCTTGTTCAGTCTGGAATGTCCCAGCATAACACAAAGCCTTGTTTTTGCTTCCTTGAATCCTCTCAGTATGAAGGCGAACATACTGTTTGCCTTCTTTACCATCTGTTGCACCTGCATGCCTACTTTCAATAACTGGTATATGAGGACATCCCATTGCACTTACCCTTTCCCAATCCATCATTATTCAAATAATGCATTCCTACTAAACTGAATAACCTCACATTTACCCACATTATATCTCATCTGCTATGCATTATAGATTCATAGCGTTCTTACAACGTGGTCCATTGTCTCTACTCAGGTCTGAAACACCTATCTATCCTAATCCCATTTTCCAGCACTTGGCATACGAGGCATCCTACAAGCCTTCTTAATTACCTAACCTACGTATCTTGCTTCCTTCAAGGATCTATGGACATGCACACCAAGGCTCCTCTGATTCTCTGTACTTCCTTTGGTCCTACCATTCAAAAATTACACCTTGCCTTGGTATTCCTCCGAAAATGCATCACCTCACATCTGACAGGATTAAGTTCCATATGTCACTGTTCAGTCCAGGTGAGCAGCCAACCTCTATCATCCCATGATCTAAGGCTTTCCTCCTTGCTATCATGTATTTATTGATCGTCCCTCCTATATTCAATGTCTAGACCATTAATGTACACAATTAACAACAAGGGACCCAACATCAAATGCTGTGATTCACCACTGGACACAGGCTTCCAGTCACAAAAACACCCTTCAACCACCACTGTCTGGCTTACTGCCACTAAGCCAACTATAGTTACAATTTGACAAATTTCCCTGCATTGTTTGGTCTCAGCTTCTTAACCAATCTGTCATGCTAGACCTTGTTAAAATCTTATTGAAGGCCATCAGACTACATAAAATGCACTGTCCTTATCTACATACCTAGTCACCCCCTCAAAAACTTCAGTCAAATTTGTTAGACATGATCATCCCCTTACAAAACAATGCTATCTTTGCCTCCCTGAGTGAAGATAAATTCAGTCCCTCAAAACTACTTCCAATATGTTCTGTACCACAGATGTTAGACTTCTCACACCATATTTCATGCAATGTTTTTAATTGTTGCTACTTCTAAAGTGAAAGCAAGTTACAAGAGGTCACATGACTATAGCAAGCCACACGTGCACAAATGAATTTCCACAAACAATGAGTAAAAGCTGACTGTGGATAACATTTCTTGTTTTATATTAGAACTAGTCAAAGAATATTGTTCCAGTGAGAATTTGGAATAGCCATTGTCTCAGTTGTTTCTTCTTCAATGTGAGATGTTCCCTGCCCTATGATATCTGCAAATCTGAGACCCCAAGCAGGATCTATTCCCTTTGTATAAAATTTATAGATTTAGGAATTTTGGAGGAAAACTGGACAAATTGGTACACTGCTTTGTTGTTCACATCTTCAAACATAAAAAATCCTGATCAATAAAACGAGTTTGCCAGTAGTAAGTAATAATTCCAAGACCCATTTCTGGTCCATGGCTGTTTGAAGATGATTGGGATTTGCTATCAGGCCTCACTCTTCATTTTTTTACGTCACCTGGGTGTTCACATTTTTTGGTGGCCTACACTATTCTGCCAATCTAGTGTTGTTTGTGTTATTTCTCTGTGTGAATGAGATTGAAATTTGGGAGCTGATCATCTCTGTTCAAGGAACCAAATCCCAGTTTTAACTGAAACACTTGCGTTGCTGCCATTTACGAATGCTCAGTATCCATGTCATTCAAACAAGCACTGTGATTGTTTCTGTTTAAAAAATAAATTAAAAATAAAACAATAACAGCCCATAAATGCATTCTTGCTTTTAAACAGCATATTAAATAAAAATCCAATCTTCAAGCAAAATCTGGACCTCACTCATTGAAATCCACAATTTTGAGATATTCTAATTAAAACACTCACTACAGGTTTTGTAGTGAAAGCAAAACTTGTTTCCTCCCTTTAACGAAATGTAAACAAGTTCTGATGAAAGGTCATCAAACTCAAACAATATCTGTTTATCTCAACATACACTGTCTGACCTGCTGAGTATTTATATCATTTTCTTTGTTGCTTCACAAATAAAAACACACTTCGACAGAAACAGAATTGCTGGAGAAACTCACCAGGTCTGGCAGCATCTGTGAAGAGACAGCAAGCTAGTGTTTTGAGTCCGGTGACGCTTCTTTAGAGTTGCAAGCAGCTAGGCAAAGGTGATAGAAGCAAATTACTGCAGATGTTGGAATCTGTACTGAAGGAAATGTTGGAAATCACAGTGGGTCAGGCAGCATCTGTAGAGAGAGAGCAAGCTAATGTTTCGAGCCAATAAGACTCTACATCAGAGCTGACGTGAAGTGTGGAATGGGCATCATTAATACAATAATGTGGGGGGGGGGCGGTGTTGGAGTGTTGAGGGAGAAAAGGTGTTGATGGTGCAGATTAAGTGATTGGAAAATAAGAATGTCACAACAATGGTGTGTCTAACTGCCAAAGTTAGACAGATGGTCCCACTTGAGGCAAAGATGGTATTTAGGTTGATCACAGCAGGTTGGTGGAGGGAGAAGGACCAGATAAGTGATAAAGGCGACTATGAGTGAGTGCTAACATGTTAGCCATGCTAGGAACAACCCATGTCATGATAGGACCTGGGTGTGTGGGTGGGTAAAAGACATATAATGTGATTGAAGGTGAGGTTGAGTCCTGAAAGCTGCAAAAGCCCAAGTGGAAGATGAGATGCTGTTCTTCCAGCTTTGCTGAGCCTCACGAGAGCACTACAGCAGGCCTGAGGCAGTAATGTTTGGCCTGGGAATATGGTGTTGCGTTGAAGTGGCAGGCAACTTGAAGCTCAAAGTTATTTTTATTGACAGTATGTAGGTGTTCTGCAAAGTGGTCACTCAGTCTGCGTTTTTTCTCCCCAGCGTAGAGGAGACCACATCGTGAGCGGCGAATACAGTAGACTAGATTAAGTTAAGTGTGATAAATTGCTGCTTCACTTGGAAGGTGTGCCCGGGGCCTTTTGTTTTATTCCTTGGTGGGATATGGGCATCACTAGTTGGGGAAACATTTCTTGCCTGCCCATAGTTGCTCTAGAGAAGGTGGTGGTGAGCTGCTTTCTTGAACTGCTGCAGTCCACCTCCTGTTGGTTGACCCACAATGCCATTAAGGAGGGAATTTCAGGATTTTGACCCAGTGACAGTGAAGGAACGGTGAAATACTTCCAAGTCAGGATGGTGGGTGGCTTGGAGAGGAGCTCGGAGGTGGTGATGTTCCCATTTGTCTGTGCCCTTGTCCTTCTAGATGCAAGTGATCATAGGTTTAGAAGGTGTTGTCTGAGGCTCTTTGGTGAATTTTTGCAGTGCATCTTATAGATAGTACACACTGCTGCTACTGAGTGTCGGTGGGTAAGGGAGTGGATGCAGCTCCAATCAAGAGCGCTGCCTTGTCCTAGATGGTGTCAGGCTTCTTGAGTGTTGTTGGAACTGCACACATCCAGGAAAGTGGGGAGTAATCCATCACACTCCTAACTTGCAGATAATGGACAGCTTTGAGGAGTCAGGAGGTGCATTACTTGCTGCAGTATTCCCAGCCTCTAACCTTTTCTTGTAGCAACTGTGTTTATATGGTGAGTCCAGTTAAATTTCTGATCGATGGTAACCCCCAGGATGTTGATAGTGGACTTTGGATGGTGAGGATGGAGGAGATAAACAGTCACGTGTTTTACCTTCTGTGATTGCATGGGAAGGTGCCATGGGAGTATGGGAAGATGCTGGGAGTGGAGGAGGAGTAGACCAGGTTGTCCTAGAGAGAATGGTCCTTACGGAATGCTGACAAGGGAAGGGAAATATGCGTCCAGTGGTGGCATCCCACTGGAGGCAGTGGCAGCAATGATCCTTCGGATCTGGAGGCTATTGGGTTGGAAAGTGAGGACCAGGGTGACCCAATCATTGTCATGGGAGGGAAGACACGGGGTGAGGGCAAAGTGTGGGAGATGTGTCAGCCACAGCGAAGGGCCCTGTTAACAACAATGATTGGGACACTCCTTGGTGGAGCAAAAAGATGGAAAATTCTGAGACTTCCCTAGAAAGGTAGCATCATTTGAACAAATGTGATGGAAAAACTGGGAGAATGGAAGCAGGTTGTCAGGATGTATAGTCCTGGTAACTGTAGGATTTGGAGCATTTGTAATGATCATCGGTGGCCGGCCTAGCCCCAGAAATGGAAACATATTGGGGAACAGGGGAGTCAGAGATGGGCAAGGTGAAGGTGAGGGCAGGGTAAAGATTGGAATTGATACATTTTTCCAATTCCAAAGCAGAGAGGGAAACAGCACCAATGATGTATTCCACATGCCGGAGAAAGAGTGTGGTAAGGGATCCTACTTGGATTGGAATAAGGAATTTTCCATGAACTCAACAAAGAGACAGGCATTAAAAGTGCCATGCGGTACCCATGGTCGTTAAGTTTGACCTTTTGTACACAGTGTATCTACCTTTCAACTCGGACACTGGTGACTCCTATCTCAATGTAATTTACTTCCATAGCAGTTAACCTATTCTCGATCCCTGCGGTCACCAATCTCGCAGTATTCCACAGCTCCTTTTCCTTGTATTCAATATGCACTGGCTTTATTCCAACACTTCATTCACTCTGCTTCCTGCCGATTCAATAGCAGCGCTTTCTCTGTACACCCCCTCTCTTTCTACGGTTGCAACTGTCCTCGCAGAAAGAGGAGTTCAACTTCCTTCCCGCCATCCGCTTCTAAAGATTTTTTTTTGGAAAAAAGCATCTAAGGCTTGTGCACTAAATGGATAGAGATGGTTGCTGACTGCTCCGTTGAAGAAATGCAAGCCAGGTCGGTGAGGAATTAGCTTCATAGAAAATTCAAGCTAAATCCTATGTGCTTGTGTGTGTGTGTGAGATGTGCTAATCGTAAAAAAAAGTTGAATATAGCTGTTTACAATTACATTGTGTGTCTGATCACAGTGAAATGTACCGAAATGCTTTCGAAAGGTGGCTGTTTTGGGAATGTAGAGGTTGTTATTTTTCACTTTGAGTAGTTCCTGGTTCCATTGTTATTGTTTTGGTAATTCAACGTGGTGTGTCTCATACACTGTCCTTGGCGCCATGTTTTTCGAACAAAGACTTGTTATTAATACTGCAATCGGTAGTCGTTAACGAGCAAACCCCACGCTTAAAATAACTCTGATCTATGTTACGACGAGAGCAGATGACTTCATGAACAAAAACATGTTCGGTTTCCCCCAGGAACTCCTTTGTTGAGTACACTGCTCGGAAGCTCACCTGTAATACAGGTGATGTGCCTCTATTTACAGTATAACGTGCATTAGAGACTGGCACTGAGCAGAGAGTGGCCAGTGCCCTACCTGAACCCTGGCAGTGAGTTCAGGTTTGTATAGGGGGACATGTAGAGAAATGGAACTAAAGCGCCTGGAATCCTGACAATGAAAATTCACAGCTACATTTTGGAATGTGCTGCAAACATTCGCTTTATTCTCTCTACAAGCGTTTCTTACTGCCATTAAATGCACTTAATTATTGTCCTCAGAATCGCTGTTGCGCGCTATAATAAAGAAACGATCGCTGGCAGTGACACCTATTTGCGTGGCTGCATGCCAAAAGCTCACCATTGATATCAAAAAAATAGCTTACGGACTGAGACCTGGCAAACTGACGTACCCGCACCTGAAGGAAATAAAGATGTTACCTGGCGGAGATTGATTTCCCTGAGCGCTGCAGCCGAGCTGCTTTTGTGATGTTGAAATCGATAGTTAACAATGGAAAAACACACCGCTCTCGATCTATATTTGCAAGAAAGGCATGCTGTAGCAAGAAAGTACGCATTATTCTATCGAAAACCACATAGCAGTCACGCTTCAAGAAATAACCGGGAATCAGTAGACCTACAGCACCTATCTCTATGGTTCTCGAGTTTCTATGCTCGAATTGCTCTTACTGAGAGGCGGATTCGTCAGTTTGCTATGAAGGTTGCTACATTTAGTTCCAGAAGTTATCAGAAGCAACGACACAGCTTCCAATAACAACAAACAAGAATCCTTACATAATAGATTGGCTAAAAAAAATCCGGATATAAGTTCCATTGATAACAAGCATGGGGCTGGATGAACACAGCAGGTCAAGCAGCATCATAGGAGCAGGAAAACTCGACGTTTCGGGCCTAAACCCTTCATCAGAAAATAAGTTGCATTGAACCTAGTGGTGTGCATTTAAGGCTAGGTTCCATGATGCCTGACTTTTGTTCAGCTTCACATAATCGGTAAATTTGAAGCACAGCAGTACAGTGCCAAAACAAATAGCTTGCTGGGGTGTATTAGAGATAAAAGGTACTGCAGATGCTGGAGAATCCGCGATAACAAGCATGGGAGATAACAAGCATGGGGCTGGATGAACACAGCAGGTCAAGCAGCATCATAGGAGCAGGAAAACTTGACGTTTCGGGCCTAAACCCTTCATCAGAAATGGGGGAGGAGAACAGGGTTCTGAAATAAATAGGGAGAGAGGGGGAGGCGGATAGAGGATGGATAGAGGAGAGGATAGGTGGAGAGGAGGCAGACAAGTCGAAGAGGCGGGGATGGAGTCAGTAAAGGTGAGTGTAGGTAGGGGGGTGAGGAGGAGATAGGTCAGTCCAGGGAGGACGGACAGGTCAAGGGGGCGGGATGATGTTAGTAGATAGGAGATGGGGGTGTGGCTTGGGGTGAGAGGAAAAACAGGTCAGGGAGGTGGAGATGAGCTGGGCTAGTTTTGGGATGCGGTTGGGGGAGGGGAGATTTCTAAGAACAACTCCTTATTTTCTGCTTGGGAACCCTCCATCCTTTGGGACTGAACATTGAGTTCAATAATTTTAGAATCTGATTGCATCCTTCCATGTTATTTCTCCACCCCCACACCCAGTCCTGTTATGATATAGGTTGCTTTTAGCACAGTTAACCCATTTGCACCCACTCTCAGGCCTATAACCACATTACATGGTTTACTTTCAGCACAGACTGCCCATTGTCGGCTGCCCTCAGCTCTCATAATTCGGCTTCTCTTCTGTCCTGGCCTGCCATCCAAAATCCTTTCATTTACCTTCCCCTTTCATATCTCTCTTCTTCTGAGCTCGATTTCCACCTGGACCCAAAACATTAACTCTGCTTTCTTCTCACAGATGCTGCCAGACCTAGTCAGTTTACCCAGCGATTTCTGTTTTTGTTCCATTTGCAGCTATCTGCTCATCTCTCCTTACCCTGCTGCCCAGCCCAAACTCATCTTCAGTATAAACACCAGATTTTCCTAGGTGCTATCAGTTCTGATGATGAGTCACTGGACTTGAAAGTGAACTGGGCATTCTCCCCACAGGTGCTGCCAGACCTACTAAGATTCACCTTCAATTTATGTTTTTATTTCTAGTTCAGAATGTTTTTCTTATAATTCAGGACTTCAGTTCAGCTTCAGTTTCAGTTCAGCTAACTCTCACTGAGCCCTTTCTATACACTTGTAGAGGAGACCCAATCATGATCTTATGCAATGGCAGTGCTCTTTTGTTCTGTATTACATTGTCCAGGTAATACACCCCAGCAAGTCAAGCAGCATCATAGGAGCAGGAAAACTTGACGTTTCGGGCCTGAGGAAAGAAGGGGATATTTCTCAGGTTGTCTCCCCCCACCCTGACCACCACCATTCCAGCGGAAGGTGGCATCATCAGAACAGATGAGATGGAGACAGAGAAACTGGGAGAATGGCATGGAATTTTTACAGGAAGTGGGATGTGAGGATATATAGTCGAGCTAACTGTGGGAGTTAGGTGTTGTAATGGATATTGGTGGTGAGCCTATCCCCAGAAACAGAAACAGAGATGTCAAGGATGGGAAGGCAGGAGTCATAAATGGACGAAGTGAAGATGAGGGCAGGGTGAATTGGAAGCGGAATTGATAAACTTTCCCAGCTCAGAATGAGAGAGCTGGAGCCTCTTTCCCTAGAAAAGTGCAGAAGTCAGGAAGATTAATGTAGTAATTTGATAATATTGTCCTTGAATACTGATGAAGAGATTAGACAAATTCTGTTGAAGCTTTACCTCTTGCACTCACCAGTATAACTAGCAAAAAAATCATGGTAAAGGGAAAACAATGTTTATACAGTATGAGAGAAGAGTTCTGTTTGGTTAACAAGTTAGCTATGATTGGTAGAGACATTGCCATGGTGTTTTCTCCTATCTCTTTGAATAGTGATTTAGTCACATGTCCAATATCTCCATTGGTTTCAATTTTTAACTACATATGCTTCTACGAAATGTCTTTCTCTATTGAAATTACTCTCTATGTGCAAGTCCGAGTTGATGACAATTAATTCAAAGCTCATGTTCTATGGCTATTGCATGAGAGAACGTATTAGCTGAAAATGGTTCATGACTGTAGTCCCCATGTGGATCTTTGCCTGTAACAGCTGAAGTTGCTTCCTCTGCTTGTGGGAAGAATTCATGCCAGAATAAATTGGCAATGGAGTTTTCAGTTCCTCACAGAATGAAAACATGTATGCATTTCATGCAGAACATCTGCTGTATCTGACATAGCAACTTCATGCAAACCAGTATTTCTGAAAGTCCTGTTGCATCAGTATAAATCACTCCAGTCCACATGGTCAGGATCATAGATGGTGTGCTTGATGGAAGAATTATTAGTTCCATAGCATTTAGATGACCTCAATGGTTGGCAATGTAACCAATAACTAAAATGATCAAGGCCTGAAAGACACGCTATAAGACTACAAAGGTTGGGGGTGCAGGCGTGCGGGGTGGTGGGGGGATGTGGTAGAGGTGTACAAGATTATCAGGGGCATGGACAAGATGAATAAAAAGCTGCAGTTCCCCTCAGTTGAAGGATCAATGACAAGGGGTATAATTTTAAAGTGAAAGATGGGAGGTTTGGCAGGCATTTGAGGAAAAACCTTTTTCACCCAAAATGTGGTGGGTGTCTGGCATATACTGCCTTAGAAGGTGGTTGAGGAGGGAAATCTTTAAAAAGCACTTGGATGAGCACTTGAAGTGCCATAACATTCGAGACTATGGGCTTAGTGCAGGAAAGTAGGACTAGAGTAGGTGGCATTCAATGGGCTGAATGGCCCCTTCTGTACTGAATGATTCTGGGGTGAGGCTTGTGTTAAATTGATGACCTCACCTAACCGCATGTTACAGACAGACTTGCTCATGAAAGTATTGATATAGGGAAAGACTATACCAGTGTTCTCCAAACCTTTTCTCATTGTGACACCAAATCATGGCTTATCATGATCCCTGCGTAATAACTCGCAATCTTCAATTGTACCAACATCAGACAATTCCCCACTACTAACATCCTAGTGACTGCAAGCTGTGGCTCAGCTGTTGACTTTACAAAGCTTTCACACCACCTGAAAATTGCAAGTCGGGCTTTTGATGGGATACTGACGCTTACTTGAATCACCACTCAGGAAGCTTTCCAAAATCCTGGATAGTCACTTGATTGGTGCTGCTACATTTGACTGAATGTGTAGGATACACCCAAAAACTTGACAAGGCTGTTCTAACAGCTTTTGGTCTTTCACAAAGCATCAGCCATTGAGGAAGATGAGAACAACAATGTCGTGGGAATATTATCAGTTTTCTTAACCAAGGGCACCTTGTCCACAGGAGTCAGGTTGGGGGGACGGTGACATGTTGGGGGAGGCAATTCTATTGAGGGGTGTAAGTTTAATAGTTATTCAAGGGTAAAATCAGGTTTTGATTCTTCTTCCTCTTGGCTACTTATTAGCATCAGAATCTTTCGAATTCTTTGACGCTAATTTAGAATTAGGACTATTTCGGGGGCTTCCAGATGCCGATTAATTGCTAATCGGAAGTTTCAACCTACCAGGTAATTCCTACAGAGTCAGCTGTATCAGAACCTTCACATGGTCCTGACATGTGACTCCAGCAATGACTGTCTCCCTATTGGAAGGTCAGGACTTTCATCAATGTCATATATTTATAGGAGATTCTATGATTTTGCTCCCGCATTGGAAACCACACTCAATGGATGAATGAGTTGGAGAATAAGCCTGATGTGTTGCTGACCTGTCATGCTTTTAACGTTCACAATGAGTCGTAGAGCCAGTCTGCCACAGAGGTAGGCCATTTCAACCCATTGAGTCTCTCCAGCTTTCTGTAGAGCAATCCAGTCACCCCTATTTCCCCATGATCTCCCATTACCTTGTAAGGTTTGAATATGGCTGCCCACTAGAAAAGTGAGTTTGAAGAATCACTTGAGTGGTTTGCTCATCTGAAGTTATTCTGCTGAATATCCCTCTTCAACTGTGCATATCTTGTGAAAGAGGCTGATTTGTTGCAAATTGGTAAATGAGAAAAGCTGATGATTCTACTTGAAGTTCACTACTGTGGGAAATTCTGGTGGCCTAACCCAACCCCCCTCCGCATTTGAAAGTTAAATTTGAGCTTCTGCTGAAAATTGCTAACATGACCAAGTCATTGAGCCTGTTTGTTAGCACAGAATCATAGAACTTGCAACAAAAGGGTATGCTTATGAGCCAAATCCTTTCAAATTCCTGAAATGCAAATTTACAAAAGCCTGTTTTCATTATTTAAGGCTTAAGATTCAAAGTGGTGCTCTAAACACTGAAAACCAATGCTATTCCACCCCATTTCTGACAATTTGCAGAAGTGACCTTTCACCATTCATGAGGCGAATATGTAGAAGATCTTTAATATCAATAACCATCAACATGAAATTTGTTTCAATAATTCATTATGCATGTGGAGAAGGGTTTGGCAGTTTTCCAATCCAGTACCATGTCCATTTAAAATCGGAAAACCCAAGTGCACAATAAAGCTATGAATTCAAACACTTGTATCTTACTGAATTAAGCAGAGGTTTTTCATCATAAAATGTTTTCTAATATCAATCTTCATTTTGCAAATTGATGGTACAAGCGCCAGTTGTTAGAAAAACATTGTTTTTTTTGGTAGCTATTTCTTATGAATTTGAAACAAAGCTGTAAACTTGATCATTAAACAACATCTTTCTGGAAGCATTACATGCACGTAAATAAACCTTTAATTTTGTGATTTTTTTGCCACAGAACTCAAAACCAATTTATAACAGTATATGCGCTCAGCTGTAACTTTATTTCTACCAGCCAAAGGGCACATTATTTGCAGGGTCTCAACTTCCTGCATGATCATATACTTTTTCACCTTGAACACTGCTTGCATCCCTTCGTATACATGATGTACTGTGAGGAAGTTGGGTACAGAGACATAGATCAGTGAGCTGAAGATCGTAGTGGTGGAAAGCAGTTCAGTTTTCCCTAGCAGCTTTTTTTAAATAAAGAACCGGTGAAGTGTAGATATTTACAGCATGGTAGGAGGCTTATTATTTAGTGAACTTTGAACCCCCACATCAGAGTACGTGACTGCACATTTATCTAGTTTGGAGAGCAACCATGGACCTCAGCTATCTGTCCTATGGCCAATCTCGTATCCACTGGTGCCTTTTCAGTGCTTTGGGCCTCAATTTTTCTACCAATAACCATACATAATATTTTGTCAAATGCTTTCTGTACATCTGTTTACACAACATCAATCACTTCCCTTGTGAATTCACCATCTCTGTTACTTCTTCAAAGAATTAAATCAAGTCAGTTAAATCTCCTTTTAACAAATCTATTGAATGTCTACAGCGTGGAAACAGGCTATTCGGTCTAACAAATCCATACTGACTCTCTGAAGAGCATCTCCACCCAGACCCATTCCCTGACCCTGTAACCCATCATTTCCCATGCCTAATGCACCTAACCTACACATCACTGAACACTATGGGCAACTTAGCATGGCCAATCCACCTAACGTGCACATCTTTGGACTGTGGGAGGAAACCACAGCACCAAGCATAAACCCACGAAGACACAGGGAGAACGTGCAAACTCCACGCAGACAGTTGTCTGAGGGTGAAATCAATCCTGGGTCGCTGGTGCTTTGAGGCAGCAGTGCTAACTACTGAGCAACCCAAATATTTGCATTACTACATAAGGATTGGTAAAATGTGGCAGAGCTGTCCAAGTTTGACTGTCACTTCTTTAAGGATTTAGACTAGGATGCATCCATTTGGATGAGGTAACTTTTCTACTTTGAATACTACTGACTATTTAAATACATTCTTTTTGCCTATTCTTATCTCTACCTGTCTCTCGATGACCACCTCCTTTACAGTGACTTTGCCTGCATTATGGTTACTGAAGACATATGCAAAGTACTAAGTTAGTATCTCAGCCTCAGCTTGAAAGTTTTCTTTGGTATCTATATGGTTCAGCCCTTCATTTGACTAGATTTTAATGTTTATCTGCATATAGAAGACCTTTGAATTCTGTTTATATCATCTCTTAGTCTATTTCCATAGATTTACATATCTTATTACCCTTTACATTCTCACCAGTATGTACAATTGCAAACATAAAAATGATCTGAAGTTTGCTTTATTTTCTTTAATTTTGAGCTCTATTGTCATCTTTGGATGCACTTCTTTTCTATCTTGTGTAAATATGATGGTCAAATTATTTCAATTTGTAGGCTTACTATTGCTCATTTACTGATTTACCTACCAATCTTTGACTATAATTGATCCGTAATAAATCCCTTTCAAACTCACTGAAATAAACTCTTTTCCAATTGAAGATTTTCACATTTGATTTTTACTTGTCATTTCTCATAACAACTATAAACTTTATTATAGTGATCACTGTTTTGCAAATGTGATTCCTCCGAAACATGCTGCATTTCACTCCTAAAACTAGATCTAGCACAACTTCGTTGTGGCGTGAAACATCCTGATTAAGAAAAATCTCTTGCACATGTTTTAGAAATTCATTCCTTCTTCGCCTTTTGCACTATTAATTTCCCAGTGTATATTTAGTTAATTGCAGTTTCCTGTTATCACAATACTGTCGCCTCTGAAATTTGCCTGAAAATTGCTTTTTTGTCTTGATTCCACTATTTGGTCTGCTGCTATCTACTAGGCAGTTGATCACTTGCTTGTTATTTCTAATCAACCAGTTTCTGTCTTTGAGCCTTCAAATACATCATCCTTCTCTGTGCTGTAACAAGTGTCATTGATCAACACTGCTAGATTCTTCCCCGCCCTCTTTTCCTTCCCTGACCTTCCTGAATTCATAGTTGGGCAGAACACTGAGTTCCCAATTTCTTCTTTTTCAGTCTCGATTATTTCCATTAAATCACAGTCCCATGAGGCTACCTGTGTCTGAAGTTTACCAATCTCACTTCGGTCATTTATGTTAATGCACTGCAAACCTACTTTAATTTGCATCATATGTCCCTGTCTAATCTTATCAATTTCTGACCTACTTTTTAATCCCATAACATCTTTCTCTCCCAGAACATTGTACACCTTTTATCCCCTGTCTGATATATTATCCTGGTGCCCCACCCATCTACCAGTTGGTTTAAATGCTTCTGCTTAACTAACCTTCCAATAAGGCTGGTCCTGGTCTTATTGAGTTGTATCCCATACATTTTGTACACAGATCTGTCTTGCAATAGAATTGGCCCAGTACTCCAGGAATCCTCAAAGCACTCCCGTCTGTATAATTTCTCCAACCACGCATTAACCTGACTTATCTTAGTGTTCCTATGATCATGGACGCACAACATTGATTAAAAAAAATATATATTACTGCATTTGAGGTCCTATTCTTTAACTTCCTCCCCAGCTGTTAAAACTCTGCTTCTGGATCTTAACCAATCTACCAATGTCAGTCTATTCAACTCCAACCTCAATCTACAAAATGCACTGCTCTAACTTAAAGCTCCTTCCCAATACCCTCCAAAATCATAACCCCCACCACCTAGAAGGACAAGAGCAGCAGACGCACAGCAAGACCACCACAGGTTCCCTCCTAAACCACACACCATCCTGACTTGGAGCTATATTGCCATTGCTTCCTGGAACTCAATTCCTAACTACACTGTGCCTACATTACAGGGTCTACATGTTCAAAAAGACCGTTAACCATCAGCTTTTCAAAAGCAGTTATGGATGGGCAATAAACGTTGGCCTAGCCGGCGACAACCACAGCCAATGAAAGAATATTTTAACAATCCCCTTTCCTGTGCATCATTAGTTCCAACATGAGCCAGAACTTCTGACTGACCCCCTTCCCTAAGTGAAACAACTCTGCTCCCTTTCAGCTGTTCTCTTTATGTAGGCATCCAGGAGACAAGACAGAATGCAAGACTTACTGCAGACAGATTGCCTATTCCACTGGCTATCAAATGCCCCACTAAGCCGTGTGCCTCTGTCGGGTCTTTTTCCCAGTATATGGCTGTGCTGTAGGGCTGCACTTACTCTGTCTCAAGACGTCAGCACCCTCAATCTTATTTCCATACTGCTTGCCTCTTCTCTCTGACAGATAGTCACCCAGCTCCGAAGCCCTGAACTCTCTGTAGCTGGAGGATGGCCTCGAGTGCGTACTCCAAGAAATTCTCAGCTCCACAGTGACGCCAGCCAGTTCACAAGCTCAGAAACGTTGAGCTTATGTTCAACTAACTAGACAGGACTAGCAGTCACTCATTAGTTTATCTGTTAAAAAGAATCAAAGCAACCAATTATTTGCAGGGTTTTTGCCCCCACCACCTTATATGCTTAACGGGTTAATTACTCCTTGTATGAAGAGGAAATGACTGTATTTTCTGATCCGACTTTGTTTTCTTTGTGGGTTTGAACTTGTGCCCACGTATTCTGCTGTTATAGTTTAATTTGGAACATTGCTTGGATTGACTCATTCTGGACCATTTATCTTGCATGTCTCTCGGAGTTCTCAAATCACCTACGACTTTTCAAGGTTGAAATACCCGAGATTTTCCAGCCTAGCTCATAACACAGCCACTCTAACACTGGAAATAATTCTGACGACAGTTCTCTTCATTATCTTGGACCTTCTAAGTCACCTTTAAATAGAAGTGAATTAAACAAAAATTTAAGTGTAATCTGATTTACATTCTATTGTTCAGTTCTACAAACCTGAGCTCATCCAGATCTTTGCTGGCAATGCTCTAACCGACCCCAAATCTTGCACATTCAGCACTTACGTTCTTGTTAACCTATTTTGGCTAATGGTACATGAATGTCTTAATAACAGTCTCAAGTCTCGTTCTTGTATTCAAATCCCTCCGTTATCTCACTCCTCTCTGTCTGTAGCCACCTCCACTGCTACAGCTTTCCTTCTGCATTCTTTGATCTTTGCACTTCTGTATATTCCCCACTCACTCTCTTCCCATTGGGAGCTGTGTCTTTACCTATTTAATCCTGAATTCTGGAACTCCATCTCTAAACATCTCTGCATCTCTATCCCTGTCTCCTTCTTTGAGATCCTACTGCCTTGATCAAACTTTTAGCTACGACTTTAAACCATCTTCTTATTTTTTGCCTGATGCTTTCTTTGAGAAGTTCGTGATGATCTTTTCCCTATTGTCTCGCCTTCTTTGGTTCAAGTTGATTTTCCATACGGTTCACCTGAAGTGCCTTACAATGTAGTTCTATGATAGACAAAGGTGCTATATAAATGCAAATTTTGCCACTGTTAACGGTGATTTGGAAAGGATTTGAAAGTGCTGATTGTGCTCACTGTGTTACCCTGTGAGGAAATTGAGATAAAAAAATGATTTTGGTGATCTTGGCTACAACTTCTCAAGGTGCAGGGTCATTGAAAATAGCCTTGTATTTGGACACAAATATTTAATTTACTTATTAAATTAGCTTATCCATCTCCTTCCTACTCCTTCACTGTTAATGTTTCCTAGAAACCTTTAGGTGCTACTGGATTCCTGGGTCTAATGTGACCAATTCATCTGGGCAGTGTACATAATGATCTTATTCAAAAGGGTTAATCTGGTAAACCTACATAAGCCAGTTTGTTATGCTACCCACATGCAACTTGCACAAAGCACCATGATTCTGCCTATACATGATATCATAGTGGGCTGTGATTAAGATTTCATTTTTCATTATTGAGGGTGGCTGAATGTTCTGAGCCAGAGATTACATCAGAGCAATTTAATCTGAACCTCAAATATAAGTTAATTTTTAAAAAAAAAAATTGTATAAGAAATCTCTCTAAATCCACTGACAGAAGTAGAGCAAAAATTATAAAGGTGGAAAGAGTGAATTAGATTGGGAATGGTACAATGAACATAGTCACCCAATTTGGTGTTACTTGTTATTTAAATGTTAGTACCATGCAGCCCAGCACTAAGGGCACTATAGAGTGTCTGCACAGCTTTCCCATGGTCGGACAAGGCTCGTACCACTTCAAGCTGGACAGTACTAATCTTAGCTACTCACCGCAGGTGTTTGAACTAGTTACAGTAGAGCCTCTGAGCAGAAAGAATGGTGCATATTGGCGAAACTGTCAGTGATTATGTTCTGTGGTTTTCTGATGCAGAACTTGAGGTATTAGTGCAGGAAGTGAATAGGATGAGAAAGACTCTCTTCCCTATGAGGGGTAGGAAACCCTCCTGCCAGACACCACATAGGAAGAAGGAGCAAATGGCTATTAAAGTCAATTTCAGCAGCTTTGTCCTGAGGGCCAGAATGCAGTCTGCAAAGAATTCAGTCATCTCATAATGAGATATAAAGGAAAGTTAGCGCATATCATTTCCAAGTGGATCCACTAGTCTCTCATTCATTCAGTTCCACTCATTAAACCTTTTCACTCACCTATCGCCAAACTCAAACTAAGCACAACTTACAACTAACATTCATTGCCACAAACTTACCCTCGCATTCTTCTGTCATCCATACTCCTACATTCCACAGCTCGTACATACTGTCTGCTATTCAACAATGGTATTGATACCAGCCAGTTACATAGCAGCACACCTACTGACACACTTTCCTGTCTCATGAACGATAAGCGGGCTCACAATCAGAAGCAGAGCACTCAGTAGCAGGGGATGGCGATGGCTACGTGTCCTAACCCCCAAGGAAGTAATGGCACCTAGCATTTATTACAGCTAGGAATACGGTCGACAGCAGGGCTGGTAATCATAGAAGATGATGGTATGTTCCTAACTAATTCACATTTCTCATATCTTACCTCCTCCTTGTCTCACAGTCTCTTTTTGAGTAGTTTAAGTTACAGGCTTCAAATAGTGGAAGCTGTCCCCGTTGCTTTCCCCTTTTCTGGTGCCAATTGTACCTTTGTGCCTTTTTCCTTTCAAGTACTCAACAACAACCACCTGCTAAACACCAGTGCCAGAGCCTGAATTGTATGGCACTTGACAGTCCCAGCTCAGAGACTGGCACTATGCATTCTTTAAATAGTAGCATCCAACCAGGACCTAGCAGTGAGTCTCCGGGCACAAATGACCTGCTGACCCGTCAGAGAAAAAGCTTAGTGCAGCAGGAGAGGTCACTCACAAGGTCCGCTTCAGAGAACTGACTTTAGGGTTCCAAAGAAGAGTCATACTCGACTCGAAAATGACGTGTCTTTCTTTCCACATGTGACCAGGCCTGCTGAGGTTCTCCAGCACTTTTTTTAAAATTGATAACTAACCTGCAAGGTGTTGATGATCTCTGTAAGTAACACTGGTTCATGGAGTCCAATGATTGTGCTTCCAGTGGGTTATTTGTGTATGCTTCAGAGGGGGCCTTAGCTCAAGCGACAAGGTTGAACCTGACAATGCTAGTGTCAAAATCATCATGAAAATCCGATCCACATTTCTAATGTCCTCACCAAGGCATAACACCTATCACACTGTTCCAATGTAGACAGAGAGGAGCCATTGGGACTGTTCTCCTTGGAGAAGAGAAAGTTGAGTGGTGTTCAAATTGAAAAGTCTATACAGAGCAGACAGGGGAAACTCTTCGCATTAGTACAAGGATCAAAGACACAAGGACACAACTTTAAAAAAACTGGCAGAAGAAGCAATGGCGACATGAGGTAACATTTCTTCATGTAGTGAGTGAGTAGGTTCTGCAAAGTGCTGTCTGAGGGTTTGGTGGAGGTAGGATCAATGGAGGCCTTGAAAGGAAATGGATTGTTATCCGAAAAGCTTTGGGGAAAACTTGGAGGAGTCCCTTCTTCAAGCAGCCTCCAAAAGCAAATAAAAACGAAAGAGCTGAGGATGCTGTAAATCAGGAACAAAAACAGAAGTTGCTGGAAACTCTCAGTAAGTCTGGCAGCATCTGTGAAGAGAAATCAGAGTTAACGTTTGGGTCTGGTGACCCTTCCTCAGAACTGATGGTAGCTAGGAATTTGTCGGTTTATATGCAGAAATAGGGTGGTGGGTGGGGGTAAGAAGTAAACGATAGGTAGGGAGAGAGCCCAAAGAGAAAGAAGAGCAGTTGGACGGACAAAGGAGTTGATAGCAAATATCTGGTCAGATACCAAGAGTGACAGTGAAATTAATTTGGTGGATAAGAAAAAAGATTGGAATGGAAATCCTGTCAGAGACAGGAGCAGAACTTCTTCAAAGTGGCCATGCCTAGAAGAGATGCGGCAGTGAGTTAAATACTAAATAAAAACCGAAAGAACTGCGGATGCTGTAAATCAGGAACAAAAATAGAAGTTGCTGGAAAAGCTCAGCAGGTCTGGCAGCATCTGTTTTTGTTCCTGAATTACAGCTTCCGCAGTTCTTTCGGTTTTTATTTAGTATTTAACTCACTGCCCCATCCCTTCCAGGCATGCCCACCTTGAAGAAGTTCTGTTCCTGTCTCCGACAGGGTTTCCATTCCAATCTTTCTTCTTGTACACTGACATTAATTTCACTGTCACTCTTGGTATCTGACCAGGTATTTGCTATCAACTCCTTTGTCCGTCCAACAGCTCTTCTTTCTCTTTGGGCTCTATCCCTACCTATCGTTTACTCCTTACCCCCACCCACCACCCTATCTTCTGTGTATAAACCGATATTTTCCATCTACCATCAGTTCTGAGGAAGGATCACTGGACCTGAAACATTAACTCTGATTTTTCTTCACAGATGCTGCCAGACCTGCTGAGCTTTTCCAGCAGTTCCTGTTTTTGTAGCCTCCAAAAGCACAATGACCCAAATGACCTCCATCTGTTTTGTAACTGTTCTGAGATTCACAGCCTCCATGCTCTCATTTAAGTTGATTAATATAAGAAGTGATCCCACTGTATCACTGAGACACTCTGAAGACTGTTAAACTTGCTAAAATATCTCAGAATTTGTTGTAAACGTCCTCCAAAAAATTGCAATTACAGGACACATTTGGTTTGAACACAAGACCTGTAGATTTAGGCTCTTTTTGCTGACATCTATGGCTGAGATTCTGGTGCAGAGAAAGCATACATATTGGCAGATGTCCTCTTCCTTGTTCCTTCTCTCCAATGCTTCATTGTAAAAGCAATCATGGAAACTACTTAGAGATAGTAAGAACTGCTGATGCTGGAGTCAGACATAACATAGTGTGGAGCTGGAGGAGCACAGCAGGCCAGGCAGCATCAGAGAAGCAGGAAAGTTGACGTTTCGGGTCGGGATCCTTCTTCAGAAATGGGGGAGGGGGAAGGGAGCTCAGAAATAAATGGAGAGGGGGGGAGGGGCTGGGGAAGGTAGGTGGGATGGTGATAGGTGAGTGCAGGTAGGCAGTGGTCGGGACTGGCCGTTGAGGTGGGAGGAGTGGATAGGTGGGCTTCCGGGGTACATAAATGGAAGTTCAGGAGAGGTGATGGTGCATTGTAGATATTGAAATTATTCTAATTCATCTCTCAATTTTCCCTCTTTCAAACCAGGCTTGAAAGGCCCATGTACTCCCTTCTCAACAGGAACCTGAAGCCCTCAGCTTCATCAGCACTGCTTCAACAACACACTCACCACGTGTGCTGGGGAGTATGTGTAAGTGGTGGGGCGAGTTGTGATGATGGAATTCTGTATGAATGTTCTGTATGAACTCAATGCTGGTAAAGTAGCTATGCTGTACATCCTAGTGATTGGCTGATTGAATCAAACAGCATGTTCCTTCGGTTATTCTGATGAGTACCAGATGAAAAACTTTGGCAATGTTCCTTACTTGCCAGCAACAGGATGATCTAATTTAAAGGGATTTCCATTGCCCACTGAGGTAACATTTTATATCGCAACCATTCCCTGCTTTTAGATTGAGCAATTTCATTTCATTCTATTAATTGTTATGAACCCTGCACAAATCAGGTTTTAAGATTTTTATAGTAATAAGCAGATGAAAAACAATAATAACTAAATGCTGTTTAGTAGGCATCTAATACTCTAAACTACAGAAAATATATTCCCCTATAATTTTTTCAACATGATCAAAATCCTACAGCATAGTTATAGTTCACTACCTGTTAAGCACAGAATTAGAGTCTTTACAGGTACCAGTCCAGCATCAGTTCCAGCTTCCAATGGAAACCAAAAGAACTGCAGATGTTATAAATCCTTAGAACTTTCTGAGGAAGGGTCACCAGACCCGAAACATTAACTCTGATTTTTTTCTTCACAAATGCTGCCAGACCTGCTGAGCTTTTCCAGCAACTTCTGTTTCTGTTCCAGTTTCCAAAGGGTCTGTTTCTCCCTGTTTCACCGAGTCGTTATGTCAAGTAACTGTCAAAGGGCATTTCTCTCTGTTTCTGGAGAAGTACCAGATGGAATACTTGCATTAAGGCCCACTTTGGTGATTCTATCACACCCCCTGCCCCCATCTCCATTCCACTCCTGTCAGGATGAATCTTCTGAATTCTTTAGACTGCCAGTGGCTATGCTTTTTTCAGGTTTGATTTCATTATCGCGTGTAGCCAAGTACAGGAGTACAGTGAAAGGCAAGTAGAGTAGCCACTGCCTGGCACCATTTTAGAATACAGGAGGTTCTGCTATAACTCATGTTCTGGCAACGTGAATTGGCTATAACACGATTGACGAATAGGGAACACTATGTCTGAAGTGCGAACTTATGTTGGCTGTAACGTGATTCCATCGAGTAGGCATCTTGCTATCAGGAGCCCTACCGACAGTGTACTTATACAATGCTGTGATTCTGAGAGTCCCAGAGAAATTCTCCCTGTCAACCTTCATTAAAACTGATAAGTAAGAAGGAACAGGTCTGTATCAGGAAAAGTAGGGTGTAGGGGAGAGTGAAAAACAATATATCTAACTTACCTTGAAAGGAAACACTGTTAGGCATAGGACCTGGGTACAACAAGAGACTCCAGCAGCCTATTTAAGTAATTAGTCGGATCACGGTTGACTTATGTTTCATTTTAATTTTCCCACCTTTGCTCCCTATCTCTCGATACCCTTGTGGTGTGGTGATAAGATCGCTGAAGGAGTCGGACTAGATATAGGAACATACACAAATGTATATGTTGCAGTGTGGAACTATGGCTAGAGGTGGTAGAGTCTCCAACGTTCTTTTAGTCACATGGCTGACCAGGAACCTCTCCCAATCTTACAGTATGCTACTGGCAGCGTTGGAAGAATTTACCAATTGATACTCAATCTTTGTGAATACACCTTCCCTGGCCATTGAGTTCTGAGGCAGGACTCGAACTAGATCTTCTTGCTTTCAAAACAGTTACACCTTTCTCAACTTCAGGATGTTACAAAGAGCTTGACAGCCATTGGGGTATCTTTGAAGTGCAGTCTTTATAGAAAATGCAGCAGCTAATCTTCACACAACACTCTCCCACAAGTAACAATATGATAATGATCAGACAATCTGTCATTGTGTTACTGACTAAGGGATAAGTTTTTACTGGGACACCTGGGTAACTGTCCTGCACTTTTTGGAAATAGCGAGGATGGTTATGTCAATCTGAGAAGGAGCTGCAATGCCCCTGTCACAGTCAGACCAACCTGTCTAAACAGCTGCTGACAATAGTGCCGTCTTTTGTGTTACACTTTTTTAATGGCCTGCTTCTAACCCCACTTTTCCCATAGGCCCAGTTACTTATATAGCGCAATTTTCTATAACACGATGCTGCACTGGAACACAACTATCACATTATAGTAGAACTCCCTGTACAATATATATAATTAAAAACAAGAGGAGAACTTAAAGAAACAGAAACAAAAGGAAAAGAAAATGGCCAGATCACCCTCACCGCCATGAATCTTGAGCCTGGTCACTAGTGCCGCCTGTGCTGGACCCTCCAATGCCGCCTTGCTGCCACCGCTGCTGATGCTACTGCCTCAGGTCCTGTGCCTCACCACCGCCTGTACCAGACCCATCAACGTCAAATGCTAGTCCATAAGACAGACCCTGTTTTCTCTGTGAGATCTCTCTTCTTCACTCTCCTGCATCTGAAAAAATCATGCCTTTACTTCAGGTTTGGAAACTTTGTATGTTGCTCCAAATAATTCTTGCCCCCTCAACTTCATGGTGACCACATTGAACAGACTTGTTGTCAGGCCCAATTCAGAACAGATCACATGACTTCTTTACTACCCCATTTTATCATGAATTTTAAAAGCCATTACTGAACATAATTATCTTATAAAACATCACATTCACATTACTTAGTTTCTGCATGTCATTGCATTTTACCCCTTGCCCCATTTTGCTCTGTTTTCTTCTCACCCCTGTTTCTCTTTTACAGCAATGCTAACATTCTGCTTTCAGAGTTGGTGAAAGGTATACTTGAAATATCAATCTGTCATTTCTCTTTGCAGACATTGATGGCCCTACCGTGTATTTTAAATAGTTTCCTTTAGCTTTCCAACATTTTCAATTATTTAACAGTCTTTTTGCTGACATTTCTCAGACCTTTATCTCCTAGTTGGTTGTGAAGCAATGAACCATTTTCAAGTGTAATAATGAATTGCAGATGTGGGACGGCTCTTCTGACCTTTTGCCAAGTATTTTCAAAGCATTAAGTCTCTGTGGAATTGAAAGTCATTGAGAACTTGCCTAATGATCATTCAGAGATAATATACTATTGGCCTTACCAGATACTGCAGGGTATTCCTGTCTGCAAAAAAAAGGTGGATCACATGGAAAGGGAAAGCAACTCTAGGGAAAGTACTTTTAACATCTCGTAGATTGATCTGAATGTTGCTTTTTTTTAAAGTATAAATACTCTTTTTTTTTGATAATTTCATCCTTCCAATAAATTTAACTGTGTATTTTGAGCAGCTTCACAGGAACAAGAGTAAATCAGTTCAGGCCCTCAAGCTTGATCTACCATTCAATGAAGCTGCTGCTGTCCTGTATCCAACCTTAAGTTATCCATCTTCAATTCATATCCTTGGACTAACAAAAATGTATCAACTGCTTATTTAAAATACAAATTGAAGCTAATGCATATCTGGGAGACAGTTATACCACAATTTGGAAAAGTGTTTCCAAACTTTTCTTCTGGAGAGCCTGTCTGTGAACTTAAGGTTATAATCCCAGCGGTGGAAACAAGGTTGACTGTACCAAAACTAAAACAAGACTTGCCGCACATCAGCACAAACTTTTGGCATGGTTCATACCATTTCAGGGAAGTCAGGAGCGCCGTTCTTTTGGAGCAGGCACCGGAAGTCTGCTGATGTATGCTGATTTGATGCCAGCACAACCATTTTCAACATCACTGCTTCAGTTAGTGTTCTCTCTGAATGCATGTTTAGCAGCAGAAAGAACCAACACCCTCCCCCCAACCCTGCACCCCCACCAGGGCTATTTATCACTTCCTAAAAAATTATTGATTAATTTCTGTTGTCTCTGTTTGAGTTTGCAGAAGTGCTTGGCAGTTTACAGTGTCAGTTAAAAAAATTGTTTAAGAAAGAGAGGAAGTTGTGGTGTATATGCTAAAGACTTGTTAGGACTGCAAGCATTCTGCACAGACTATTTGCTCCCACTCATAGATGTTATTGTCACACCATTCCCGTTGGCCTGAAGAGTGATGATGGTGGGAAGATCAATGATGTCATCTTGTGAGAGAACAGCAGGCATGTGCCTCTTGGGACAACAGGTAATTCTCTGGGGTCTTCCCTCAGCAATCCTGATAATATACTGCTGGACAATTTCTGGCCCACAGCAAAACTCTGAGCACTGACATACACACTCATTATAACAGCAACAAGCTCGTAGACTGTAAGCTTAAGGTGTTGCAATGGAAGCTCAGACATCAACCTTCAGATGCTGCATTGTAACCGGATCTTCAGGTGTTCTCGGGGAGGTGACTGGGTCTTCCATACTGGGAAGGATAGGTTCCAAACTCTGTGCAAAGTCTTGCACCAAAATGGAGCTGTACTTGTCTGTGTCCCCTGACACTGATGCCAGGTTTTCTGGCCTGCCGTGTATCAAGCATACCCTCCCAACAGCCTTTATCTGTACATTGCATTAAAGCCCTCATCCAAACCCATGTGTGACCTTATTCTCTGGTGAAACTGCAATATCCCTGCACCTGCCCTCACTGCAGATCACTCGTGCCAGTGACTCACTCAGTACAAATCATTTCTGTACCTGCTTTGAATCCATCTGCCATAGTTTCACTCACTCCCTCAACCTAACAGTATCTCTTTGCAGTATTACACTCCTGTCTAATTTGTGTTTCCATCTACACTGTCTGCTATGCCATCAAAACAAGTTTGGGTTGATGGCTTTCCACTGTATTATCCAAGTTATTAATACATATAGAAAATAAAACAATGAACCATGGATGCTGAATATCTGAAACAAAAGCAAAAAGTGCCGGAGAAATTCAGAATACTGAATGTAAAATATTTTTCCTCTCTTCAGATGCTGCCAAACCTGCTGCGTTTCTCCAGCATTTTCTACTTTATTATTCATACATACAGTTAATTGTTTGAGGCACCAGGACAGATCGTTGTCTGTCCTTATCTGAACTGAAGTGCATTCACTACCAAACCAACTAATTAACTAGCTCGAATATTTACTTTCAATTCCAAAGGTTACATTTTAGGTAACCGTCTCTTCAATGGAAGCTTATTGCTTAGCTCAGTTGACTGGATGGCTGGTTTGCTTTTCTTTAATTTCAAAGCTATACTTTATTCATAAAAAAAACTTCATATATACATAGTAACAAATGCAGTTTGGTTCTGTACAGTAGCATATCAAGGAAACAAAAACATTGGAGTTTGATTCTATCCAAACAAACTAAAGGTAAGTCTCACTTGAATCAGACTAAATTTTCATGCATTTGAGATACTGGGAGGGCCCACTAACTGAATGGGCCCTCACTTAAGTACAACAGAAAGACGTCAGATAGTAGTCTTTTCCCCAGTGCACCTTGGTGGCAGCAGCCCCAAGCTTTAGTGTGTCCCTCAGCACGTAGTCCTGGACCTGGGATTGTGCCAGTCTGCAACACTTGGTCAAAGTCAACTACTAGCTCTGGAAGACCAACAGTTTCGGACTGACCAAGGAGCGTGTTTCACCGGGTTGGTGGTCCTCCAGAAGCAGCTGATGTTTGTCTTAGTGTGCGACCATACAGCAGAGTCCTGTGTCACGGAGTTGCTCAAGACGAACCTCGACAAAAACAACTGCATCTTCCTCCAGACATGCAAAGGCACATTCCAGCGGGAGATGTGTGACAGTCTCTACACCCCACAGCCACTTCGAGGGCAGTGTGCGGTGCCACAGAGCGTCCGGGCATATATGAAGGTAGTGCCCTTCTCACTACCAACCAAGCGATGTCTTGGTGTTTGTTGGGAATTTCTGGTGATGAGGCATTCTGCCAAATGACTTTCACAGTCTGGTCAGGGAACCACGTGGCAGGATCCACCCTTTCCTTTTCCCACAGGGTGTCATGGATGCTGCATACTGACTACTTCCTGATGGACATGTGGTCAAAGGTGTTTTTCTTTGCAAATTTCTCCACAAAGGACAGGTGATATGGAACTGTCGAACTATTTGGAACAGCAACAAGGCCAGTCCCATCACTGCACTGTCAAACCTTAGTACATAGTGACATTTGGTGTTTGCATACCAAGGGCCTGCACACAGCTTGATACAGCCACATACAAAGGCGGCCATCAGGAAGAGGCTGATGTTGGGTGTGTTCTTCCCACCACTCCCCTCCATTGTCCAGAGTTTTGAATTGAATTGAATTATTGTCACATGTACTCAAATGAGTACAGTGAAAAGTTTTAAAGTCACCACTTACAGCACCATCTTAGGTACAAAGCTACTGAGATACAATCTAGATACAAAGCTACCTAAGTTTTGAGACAATACAAAGATAGGTGGAGAGGGACAGGTAGTATTGAGGAGGCAGGGAGGCTGCAGAAGGATTTGGACAGATTAGAAGAGTGGGCAAAGAAGTGGCAGATGGAGTACAATGTGGGAAAGTGTGAGATAATGCACTTTGGTAAGAAGAATAAAAGCATGGACTATTCTCTAAATGGGGAGAAAATTCAGAAGTCTGAGGTGCAAAGAGATTTGGGAGTTCTAGTCAAGGATTCTCTCAAGATAAACTTGCAGGTTGAGTCAGTAGTCGGGAAGGCAAATGCAATGTGGGCATTTATTTTGAGAGGACTTGAATATACAAGCAGGGATGTACTACTGAGGCTTTGTAAGGCTCTGGTCAGGCCATATTTGGAGTACTGTGTGCAGTTTTGGGCCCCATATCTCAGGAAGGATGTATTGGCCCTGGAGCGAGTTCAGAGGAGATTCATGAGAATGGTCCCAGGAATGAGAAGCTTAACATATGAGGAACGTTTGAGGACTCTGGGACTATATTCCTGGAGTTTAGAAGGATGAGGGGGAATCTAATTGAAACTTACAGAATACTGAATGGCCTGGACAGAGTGGATGTTGGGAAGATGCTTCCATTGGTAGGAGAGACTCGGACCCGAGGGCACAGCCTTAGAGTAAAGGGAAGACCTTTTAGAACAGAGGTAAGGAGACACTTCTTCAGCCAGAGTGGTGAATCTATGGAATTCACTGCCACAGAAGGCTGTGGAGGTCAGGTCATTGAGTACATTTAAGACTGAGATTGATAGGTTCTTGATTATTAAGGGGACCAAGGGTTACAGGGAGAAAGTGGGAGGATGGGTTGAGGAACTTACCAGCCATGATTGAATGGCGTAGCAGACTTGATGGGCCGAATGGCCTAATTTATGCTCCAATGTCTAATGGTTTTATGGTCTTAACCCTTAGTTACAGAATACAAATTTCTAACCTCTATAGGTAAAGTTTCCATAGTCTTATGAAACAATAGGGCGTTCTGAGGCAGGGTCACTCAACATGAAATGTTAACTCTGATTTCACTCCACAGATGCTGCCAGGCCTGCTGAGTTTTTTAAGCAATTTCTGTTTTTGTTTCCAATTTAAATCATCTGCAATTCTTTTGGTTTTTTGACAAAAGGGCTGCACTCTCGTTAAAGAGAGGCAACTGGTGGTGGTTTAATCTGAGGGCCACCATGACTCAGGAATTTTGTACATGGAGTCCCTGCAGGCACAATCCATCTCAGATCTCCGGATGAAGTGGAAGATGGCTTGGATGATGACAACACCACAGTTTCGGGGAATGGGCCAGACGTGTGTCATACATACCAACAGAGAGAGTGCCCCCCAACCTGATGACCAGATTTTTACCTGCAATGGAGATAAAGTGATGCTCAAAAGACCAGTTTCTGCTTCACCTTGGCGATACACTCCTCCCAAGATTTTGCACATACCCCAGCCCCTCTGAACCATATTCCCAGCACCTTCAGGTAATCTTTCCTGATGGGTGAAGGGAATAAAGGATTGGTCAGCCCAGTTTCCAAAGAACATAGCCTCGCTCTAGCCTTGATTTACCTTGGCTCCCGAGGCCAGTTTGAACTCATCGCAGATGCTCATGAGTCTGTGCACTGACAGCAGATCTGAGCAGAAAATGGCGACACTACCTATGTACAGGGAAGCTTTGACTTGCAGGCCTCCACTGGCTGGAATACTCACCCCTCTCAGGTTCATGTCCTTCCTGATGGACACAGCAAGAGGCTCTATACAACACAGAAACAAGACAGGAGAGCCTGACTCCGGATCTGATCAGGAAACTTTCTGATTCCTGCCCATTCATTGTGGCTGGTTTGCAGTGCAGAGTGATGCCAACTACACTGGCTGAGGTTACCACAAAGGACTGTCTTTCTCAACCTGTCCCCTTACTTGATTCGTGGTGACGCTCAGGTGAAACCACTTCCAGTTGTCTCTCTCTAATGAGAAAGCAACCCTACTGTCTCATAAGACTATGGCAACTTTACCTTTACTGGTCAGTTAGCTCTGTGGGCTTCTCATCCTCTCCCCTTCCTTGAGATGTGGTAAACCGTACTGGTTGACTCTCTCAAAAGAGAGAGCAGCCTGCAGGCTGATGGGAATATTGTGGCTTTATTGAATACCTTCTGAATTCCACATAAACCACATATATAGCCAGTTTGTCCTTTTTCTGAATACACCCCAAGTCAGAAAGCTATGCAAGTGGATCATCTGAAATTGAATTGTTTTATAAGGTGCATGGGTAGATCGGAAAGCAGAAATCTGATTGTGATTAATCTCCGGGAAACTCACCAAACTTGTTGACCAGCCAGTAATCCATGAATCTTTAGAGAAAACTTTGCATTCTGACAGCATTTTTCATGAGCACACATGGCCTGAAGCATTTTAGAGCCAATAATGTACTTTTGAAGTGTAATTACTGTTGTACTATTGGAAATAAGATCCCAAAAAGGCATTGTGCTAATGACCGCATCATTTCGTTTTGTGATGTTGATTGTGTGTGAACTATTGACCAGGATACTGCGAATGAGCCTTCTGCCCTTTTTTTAAACAGCATCTTGGTTTTTCTTAACAAGACAAGCAGGTGTGAAATGTGCCTGAGTGTTTGGTGCCTCAAATTCCATAAAAGGTTCCCATAGAAATCTCCAGTTGGAGAATTTTGTTAATATTTTGGCTGCTTTTGTTGCCACAACTGCTGTCACAATCCAAGAAGTTGCAATGTCACTACCAGCAATGACACAGGCTGTGTAAGGGCTTCAGAGTTAAAGTTTACTTCACGTAGCAGCCCGATGGTCCAAAATTAATTAGAACACTTGACCCAGAGGAGCGATCAGAAAGAGCCTTCAGTCCCACACTCACTGCCTCACTCTCTGACTTAAATGGCACACTGGACAGTGAGGGGAACAGTGAGGAACGTGGCCAGCAGAATAGTGAGGAAGGCAGTTACCATTGTGTGTGTGGGCAGCGGGGAACATCAATGGAGAGGCAGCTACAAGTGTATCTGGGTCAAGCAGAATGGTTGTCTGATTATAACATTTCCCACTAACTTCCTGTTATGGCATTGGCGGGAAATATTCAGCTTATCTGATCAACAATGCCATATCATTTCTGCACCAAACTGTTTACCTCCTGCATTTTATTGTGGAAATGTTATGTGCCATATTTATTCATTCATAATGGAAGCCAGCCAGATCCAATGGTTATAATATCAATTTTTTTCCCTTAGTAAATCCCTTTCTCCTCAAGTCACACTTACACTCACAAGCTCTGGTTCAATAATCCATTCCAGATCTGGGCTTCGGTTATCCTCAATCCATGGTTTGAAGAGCCAAATTTAAAATTAATCCAACAAAATTATAACGGGTAGATCTTAGCAGTGACCACTGATCTGATGCTGTTCATTGTGGAATATATGAAAGTAGTTTGAGGAATATATGTATCTCCTTTAAGTGTAAATTTGGAATAACAGGCTCTATTTACCATTTGCTATGTTTACAGATGTGCTAATGGAGTCAACATTTCCAGAAAAGTCATCCAGTCTCAGCAGTCTAGTACCTAATTGAACACAGCAACATAATCAGGCCAGAGTTCAAGGTTAATCTCTACCTTGGCATTATTCAGGATTGAAATCAATGGAAGTAAATTTATTAATCTCACTCAAAGTGAGTTGATATCAATTTACGACATTCCCTGCATATTATCCCCAAAAATAATATTACTGTAATCTGAATCCATCATCTTGCTATGGGGACCATCGTTTTCACCGGGCTGAGATTAAAGACTGCTGAAAAGGTACTTAACTGCTTCTTAGATTGGCACATGTAAATAACTAGAATGCAAGAGGCTTATGTGCTGAAATAGTTTTGAGAAGCAGAGAGTTACATTCTGCATTATATTCTCCCACCCACCTTGTCACTAACACGTTTGAACACTAAACTGCATTTGTCTTTGTGCAATTTAACTGTAGCTTTGGATTATTATGTTACATAACCTTCGATGACATAAACATAAAGGTATAGTCACCATATTCCCAGAGGACCACAGAGCTGCTGTCTTGTTAGAGAGAGGCAACTGGTGTTGAGATTAACTTGAGGGTCATCATGCCTCAGGCAAGGGGTGAGGTTGAGAAGGCAGGACATTCATGCTGACCTACAACCAGCTCAAGAATTGAGCCCACACTTTAGGCATCACTCTGCATCAGAAGTTAGCTGTCCAGCCAACAGAACTAGATGAGTCCAGGGATATTTTAAGACAAATTGTCAGACCTGTGACTATAATGTTTTGTGTAATGAAAACAAAAAGTGCTGGAGAAATTCAGTAGATCTGGCAGCATCTGTGGAGACAGAAGCAGAGTTAATATTTTGAGTCCCATGACTCTTTGGAACACATTTATTGTGTGCCCTTTTTTGTTTGAACATAGAACGTAGAACATTACAGCGCAGTACAGGCCCTTTGGCCGTCAATGTTAGGCTGACCTGTGAAACCAATCTGAAGCCCATCTAACCTACACTATTCCATTATCATCCATCTGTTTATCCAACGACCATTTAAATGCCCTTAAAGTTGGTGAGTCTACGACTGTTGCAGGCAGGACATTCCACGCCCTTACTACTCTCTGAGTAAAGAATCTACCTCTGACATCTGTCCTATGTCTATCACCCCTCAATTTAAAGCTATGTCCCCTCGTGCTAGCCATCACCATCCAAGGAAAAAGGCTCTCACTGTCCACCCTATCTAATCCTCTGATCATCTTGTATGTCTCTATTAAGTCACCTCTTAACCTTCTTCTCTCTAACGAAAACAGCCTCAAGTCCCTCAGTCTTTCCTCATAAGACCTTCCCTCCATACCAGACAACATCCTGGTAAATCTCCTCTGCACCCTTTCCAATGCTTCCACATCCTTCCTATAATGCGGCGACCAGAACCGTTCGCAATACTCCACGTGCGGCCGCACCAGAGTTTTGTACAGCTGCAACATGACCTCACGGCTCCGAAACTCAATCCCTCTACCAATAAAACCTAACACACCGTGGCCTTCTTAACAACCCTATCAACCTGGGTGGCAACTTTCAGGGATATGTGGCAGGATTGTGGCAGTACAAAAGAAAGTATTGTGTAATGTTTGATTTGCTGATGCTTCTATGTTTCAGTCTACAAAAAGTAGCTTAGAAATATGTGTATTTCCATTTTTTTGAAGTGCAGGAGCTGTAGAATACAACGCCTACACCGGACAGTCATGCCTGAGGCTCTCCCAATATTGAGTGTTGATTTGCCTTTACATGGAACTGCCTGTATTACTGTAATGTATTGCTGGGAAACTATAATTTAAAATTGGGCTACTGTGATACCTTGGGTAATAGAAGGCTGGTCAGTCACTGGGCCAGGATAGTCGGCTAACTTGGCTGAGTGGTGCCAGAGATTAAATGGAAGAAAATGGTGGATGGTGGAAGTTGGCATAGAATGGTAGATTGGAGGGCTTGGGTTAATTATGGCCCGGTTTGTGTATGTTGGTGCCATGTATTTAGAGTGTTCATTACCTGACAAGTATATGCTGGGTAATCAAAAACAGGTCTAGTAGCACATACAGTCCCTTAATTTTATTAAATTATTCTGCCGTTTCAATGTTCCTGACACAAGTCCTGCAATGACCAGATCCAGTTACCCAGTAAGGCAGATGGCATATTTCCAGCTAGAAGTATTGATGTGCTTCCTGCCCACTATATTAGGAGTTTGGCAATCCAGTTAGTGCCTGAGAAAAGGGTTCTACATGGCTGAATTTCTAGGCCCTTGTTAGCAAAGCACTTAGTTACCACTTAGTTAATGTGTAATTACTCCATTTAAAAGTATCTTTATTAAATAACTAAGGTACATTTACAGCACTCCATCTATTTTAGTTTGTGCTTGTTTAACTGATAGCAATACAAAATCGCAGCTACCTTCTTGTTTCAAGGAATGACATTCTCCTTCTGGTCCAGTTGCAGACTTACTTTAGTTATTTCATGAAATAAAGTCAAAGTCTGTTTCTTGTTATAATATATGATGTATAAGTAATTATTACCTGCTTGTTTTTTTTATTTTTATAGATATAAATTGCTGCTCCATGTTTGCAGGCTCCAGTATCTCCTTAAGGTGGAAGTGTTATTTTTGCTGTGTGTCAACTTTGCTGTTTCATTCTGTGTGCTGAATTGTTTTCTTTTCTACCTGTTTGGAGTCACAGATTCAGTCAAACATTTTTAGTCACATTGTTATGAAGAACCTTCATTAATACTACATTTTTGAGATTTTATAGTAAATAGTTGTGGACAGTTGATTCATTTAGATATCTGAACCGATTTTAACAGGGTAAAAGGGTATTGAGAACTTATTTTTTAAAACCACTTCATGGAAATCACAAAGCTAAACTAACTGCTTTGACTTGTTTATTGGAAATCACGTGACTGGGTGTGTGGTCTTGTTTTTGATATTGTTTGGAGTTCATTTGTGGTACAGCTGCTAAGATGGAGGGTCTACATAATTCACCCTCTGCCTTTTTGAGAAAACCATTTTGGAGAGTGTAGTGTGATACTTGAAAAACTGCTGCAGCTGTTCTCATGAAAAGACTGAATTTTGACAATTTTGAAAATTCTTGAATAAACCTAATTTAAAAGTCTTAACTACATCATCCTATGTTTGATGGCACTCATTACATATGCCAGAATGCTGAATAAAAACCATCTTGAACATTTCATACCGTATCCTTTTATTTCTTCTAAGAAGTAACAATGATTGTTCAAAATGTTTTTACCTTTCAAAATTAATCTCTGCAGAGAAAGTTCTTTTATATTATTTAATTTGATGTATGTGTTTGTTGCGTTATTTAGAGGGGTCAATATTTATATTCCTAATGCAAATTGTGCGTTAATCAGCTTTACATCTTTTCCGAATAAGACCGGTTTTTGCAAAAAAAGCAGTTATATTGTTTACTAAAGAAACCTAGTTAATGGATTTCCTTATTCTAATCTCAATCTGGAGAAAGTATTTAGTTGAAGATAAAGTATTTATCTTTACTATTTAGGCCAGTGGAGTGGTGGGGCTAGAAAACAACAATGCAATCTCTTGTGTCATAACAACATATATGATGGGTTGAAAATATATCTCCTGCAGCAGCAGCTCAGGGATGATGACAGGATGTCAAGGTGTCAATGTTGGTTGTTGATATTACAGAGGCCCAGGTTTTAGAATTGTAGAATGCCTACACTGTAGAAACAGGCCATTCGGCCCATCAAGTCTATACCTACCTGCCGAAGAGCATCCCACCCAGAACCCTCCCCACCTATCCCCATAAGCCTGCATTTCCCATGGCTAAACCACCTAGCCTAAACGTCACTGGGCACAATGGGCAGTTTAGCATGGCAATCCACCTTAACCAGCACATCTTTGGACTGTGAGAGGAAACCACAGCACCTGGGAGGATGTGCAAATTCCACAGAGACAGTCACCCGAGGTTGGAATCGAACCCAGGTCTCTGGCATTATGACGCAGCAGCTGCTAACCAGTGATGGATTGTAGGGGAGTTAAAATCAGGGCCTTGCAGTCACCTTGCAGTTCCACATAAACTTTTATTTTGAATGTCTGGACAATTGAGATTTTACAATTTTTTGTTCGTGGCAGTAGAAAGCACAAATGTCCTATGCAGTGTTGTATTTGCAGTGGTTTTAGTTTCTTTTTAGCATTACATCAGTTATAAAAGTTATCCTGTTGCACTATCTGTTAAAGATAATGGAGATAATTTAAATGTTGACACAAAACTTCAGATGTAAGGACCACAACTGACCTGTAACTGGTCTTTAATTTTCTTACAGCAAAGACAGAACTCCAATAATTGACTTAAAAGGTACGTGCATGGCTTCACTGATATTTCTGGCTTTTTAGACACACCTGTGGCTGTTATGTGTTTTGCACATGACCTGACAGGACTACAAAGTATTAAAATCTAGAAAATATGTCACTGTGGGAATATTAAATACAGATCATGGTTTCTGTGCAAATTGTTTCTCTGTTGGTTCTCTTAAAATAAGATCAGGTCATTTCCTCCTTTAGCATCAAGGCATCCTCATTCTGGAAAATATTCTTGATCACAAGCAGTCCATCTTTTTGGTCTTCTTTCCCAAGCTTTTATAGTTGCAGACATTTTGGGAGTGTATGCAGGCATTGCAGAGTGGTACTACCGAAATGAATGAGAGCTGGCACACCGTGCCAATGTGTACCAGTGTAAATGAGCACGTTCTGTATTTTGTTCAATAGCCATCCAGAGAATGGGAACATGTTTAATATTCATCTCCTTTAAGTACTGATGCTGAAGTATTTCCTGCTTCAGGATGGCCATATTCTCCTTTATTTTTGCGTTTTACATGAACAATCAGGCATTCTGCAGAGGAAAGAGAGGAGTCACTGTTCCATTGGCAAAAGCCAAGGCATCAGTATTTGGTACAGTGAATGTGGCAGAAAAAGAACTGGTGAGTGTTAATCTCCTCCAGGCCCAAAGAGCAAGAAGGACAGCATGTAAGGAGGATGGAAAAGTTTGTATTTCTTTTAGTGGAAAGCAGTGTTAAATGAAGAGATAGAACTTTATTTCAGAGATTTGAGGAAATTTAGACAGTATTTACACAGACTTATTTCCATAACTTTACCATTGTTTTGGCTAGCAAGGACTATATGCAACTTACTTATATAAATGAATAGACCCTTTTATTGTTTTCATTTTGAGGATCCTACATATTAGGACTCTTGTGTATCCTTGTAATTGCTTTTGCTGTGTCTCCTATTACTGTTGCTGTTTTTCTATTTTACAGAACAAAATCCAGACATTGTTGAAAATTCAGAGTCAGGTCAGTGATGTTCAATTTTTCACAGTCTTGCTGCTATCAGTTGAACATTATCATTTCCCACATACCCAACATGGAAATATTCAAACAGGGACAATCGAGGGACACACCATCCTGAAACATTGTCTAGTCAACCCCTGTTGACTTTCAGCACTGTAACGGGGTGTGGGTGGTGGATATTATAGCGGGTCTGCGTGATACTCCCTGATTTTACTTCTGACTACCCCACTCCCATCCCCACCACACCCATTATACCTCACCCCACCACCCTCCACAATTGTCAACCTGCATACACACAACTCTATCTCTGCATCCCTTCCCAATACCTTCTGTAGGTCCCACTGTACCACAGGCAGTGACTACAGTTCTCAATTAATTCCAGTCTGTACAACTGCTGAGTTCTAATTAGCTGGCAGATCTTGAGGTGGGTGTACCAGGGGCTTAATCAGGTCGGCCGCCTGGTGCTGCCTGGATAATTCCCTCACTGGAATGAAGTAGCTTTGAGACACTTGGGGGAAAAGTGAGGGAGGATTCCCACGGTGGTTTTCTAACCAGTGTAAGACTTTCATTGCTCACATTAAACACTGGCCAAAATCAACATGCAGTGGTACAAGCTTCGTGTGGATGTTTTGACTTTTGTGCTTTATCTTAATTTTTAAAATTTTTTTATTCACTTTTTAAAAATTTGATATCTCATAATCCTAACTCTTCGAGTTATTCATCTTGTGATACCAACCATAAGGTTTTCCACATGTTTAGTGGCCTCTAAAACTTTAAGGCTCAAAATCAGAATGTCGGAGGTTGCTTCGTTTAAGGGTTTTAGGTCTAAGTCCAGTTGAGACCTCAAAGAGAATGCAAAGATCTCTTAAATCCTAAGACAATTGAGCCCAGATCCCAATGTTAGGAACACGATTTCAGTATTTGACCTTCCCATTTTTGGGCCTTACCTGGGAATTGATCTACTGCTGGAACAGCATTGGCACCATTGAAACAAATGGCACCATTCAGCTGCTATGTACTTACATGTATGAGCAACCAGCCTTGAATATGAAAATAATCCCATCTGACAACTTGAGTATAGGTCTTACCTTTGGACAGTGGCTGACTTGGAGGCCACCCCATTGCACTTGCACTTACTGGGCATCTTAATCAGAATGTTGAGACTTTGCCCTATAAAGGAACTGCACACATATTTAATAATTTCCCATTTTTTATTGTGAAAGGTTCAGATGATGAAGGTTCATCAGAATCAGGAAAGAGTGAGTCTGGTAAGCTGACATGTTTCCTTTCTTTGATGTACAGTAAAATTTGCATTATCTGAAATTCGTGTACAACAGGCAATTGACAGGAGTAGGTCTTCTCGCTCTGGCAACTGATTGTTTAGCCCTTCCTTTTCTCTCTCTCTCTCTTTTTGATCAAACCTTACTGATGGTATTTTGGAGTGGTCCTAGCCATAGCTGGCACCCCCCCCCCTCCCCCCGCCATTCTTGGTGCCGGGGAGTTTACTGTACTTAGAGTTATCAAGAGCTTTCAGCATTTAATTTGGTGAATTTAGCGCTCTCATATTCAAACATAAGTATACTAATTTAAGCATAAAATCAGATCACATAATGTTGAGGTAGAATGAAACACAATAGATTTGTACAAAATAGCCAACTCATTCTCAAAAAAAACCTCTGAAGTTTCTTCAGTGAATTAACTTGATTAGCACTATAAACAGTTTAAGCAATCTTTTAAATATTAGTGTTTGATTGAGGGTGTATTTTGTGGCTAATCTTCTCCTATTCCATGATGGAAATATTAACTTTCATTTGTTTTTACACAACATTCTAAATGTCACTCAGTAAGAACATAGAGTCTCTGACTCATCTAAGGCAGAACTAGGTATATATTTATATTTTACATTGGCCCTTTAACGTTGTATATTATTTTTCCAATGGGTAAAACAGCAACATTTCATCTCGGTATTGCTCGTATTTAATTGTGCACAAGTCTGTTATACTTTGAAAATCCTTTGTCAGATCCTGTGATTATAACTTCTGCTTTAAAGATCGTAAAAATTAATAATTGAGATATAATGCCTTTGTTCCCTAGATGTCGATGAAACAACTGCTGAGGATGGCCAGCCAAATAATAATCAAGGTAGTCACTATGTAAAAATTATAACCTTCATTTCTCTAAGGTAAGAGTTGCTTCGTTTCCAGCAAAGCATCAGAGTATTGGTCATCAAAAGGATTGTCGCACATGTACAAAATAAGTCTAAACCTTTGCTAGCTATTCTGCTGGTTCAGATTGGCATCAAACATTTCTCGGCCTTAAGTAAAGGAAGAATGGGAGGCTCTTAGCATAGATAGTTACCGGGAGAATGAGGGGATGTGTAACGCCCTGACCATAGTTCACTCTGCCTAGATGTGCCTTGCTTCCAATTCAAATTCAAGAAGTGTTCCTGAGTATCCCTTGTCCATTTCCTCCTGTTCCAGCCACCAACTTATTATTTGTGGTTATGGCTCTATTCTTCCAAAACTTTAATAATTAGTTTCGCCAAAATCTGCACCATCTAATGCAGGTAAATTTTATATTTTTTTATTTGCTCATGTGCAGTGAAGCACTGCCACCTATAACTAATCATCAATGCTCTTCAAACCGAAGGACATTGATGATTAG
>JAHRHZ010000017.1:5291952-5308679 GCA_024137785.1 Ginglymostoma cirratum | reverse complement strand
TCTGTGAAGACAAAATCAGAGTTAACGTTTCAGGTCCGGTGACCCAGTCCTGAGGAAGGATCATCAGACCTAAAACATAACTCTGATTTTGTCTTCACAGATGCTGCTGGACCTGCTGAGCTTTTCCAGCAACTTCTGTTTTTGATCAATGCTTTTCAAACTTGTTCAGTTTATGTAAAGTGCATACAGACACTTGTGAGATATATGATAAAACATTATACAAATGCACATCTTGCAGTTTTTAATTGTCTTTATGGACATGTTGTCAGCTGTTTAAATTTTATTAATGTGGTACCCAAACACCTTTGTCCTCTGTATATTGTGATCCCAGTACTCCCCTGAAAGGTGATGTAATGGGGTCAAATCTTCTCAAGGGTTTTCCTGACCATCTACTGCATCCTTTGTGAACATTCCATAGAAATTGGAAAAATGGTCCAAATACTGTGGTTAAAACTGACTCAGAGATAGTAGGCACTGCCGATGCTGGAGTCTGAGATAATAAGGTGTAGAGCTGGATGAACACAGCAGGCCAGGCAGCAGGTGAGCAGGAAAGCTGACGTTTCGGGTCTGGACCCTTCTTCAGAAATCGGGGAAGGGAAGGGGACTCTGAAATAAATAGAGTGAAGGGGAGGCGATGATGGAAGGTGGATAGAGGAGCAGATAGCTGGACAGAAGACGGACAGGTCAAGGAGGCGGGGATGGAGCCAATAAAGGTGAGTGTAGGTAGGAAGTTGGGATGGGGGTTGGTCATTTGGGAGGGAGCGGTGGGTAGGTGGGAGGGAAGACGGGCAGGTCAAGGAGGCGGGGATGAGGCTAGTAGGTAGGAAGTGGGGGCGGAGGTTGGTCAGTGAGGTGGGAGGAGCAGATAGGTGGGAAAAAAGACGGACAGGTCAAGGAGGCAGGGACGAGCTGGGCTGATCTTGGGATGAGGTCGGGATGGGAAGATTCTGAAGCCTGTGAAGTCCACATTGAGACCACTGGGCTGCAGGGTTCCCAAGTGAAATATGAAGTGTTGTTCCTCCAGCCTTTGGGTGGCATCGTTGTGGCACTGGAGGAGGCCTACGATGGACACATCGTCCAAGGAGCGGGAGGGGAAGTTGAAGTGGTTGGCGACTGGGAGGTGTAGGCGTTTGTCATCGGGGAAACCAAGCTGAGGATTGGAGACCACTTTGTGGAACACCTATGCTCTGTTCGTGACAAACGACTACACCTCCCAGTTGGAGCCACTTCAACTCCCCCTCCCACTCCTTGGACGACATGTCCATCCTAGGCCTCCTCCACTGCCACAACGATGCCACCCAAAGGCTGGAGGAACAACACTTCATATTTCACTTGGGAACCCTAAAACCCAATGGCCTCAATGTGGACTTCACAAGTTTCAAACTCTCCCCACCCCCGACCTCATCCCAAGACCAGCCCCCCTCGCGTCCCCGCCTCCTTGACCTGTCTGTCTTTTCTCCCACCTATCTGCTCCTCCCACCTCACTGACCAACCGCCACCCCCACTTCCTACCTACTAGCCCTATCCCCGCCTCCTTGACCTGTCCGTTTTCCCTCCCACCTATCTGCTCCTCTACCCACCTTCCATCATTGCCTCCCCTTCACTCCCAACTGACCAACCCCCATCCCAACTCCCTACCTACACTCACCCTTACTGGCTCCATCCCCACCTCCTTGACCTCTGTCTGTCTTCTCTTCACCTATCTTCTCCTCAATCCACCTTCCGTCATTGCCTCTCCCTGTCTATACTTATGTCAGAACCCCCTTCCCCTCCCTCATATCTGAAGAAGGGTCCATGTCCGAAACGTCAGCTTTCCTGCTCCTCTGATGCTGCTTGGCCTGCTGTGTTCATCCAGCTCTACACCTTGTTATCTCAGTACTGTGGTTGCTGTTACTTTGACTTGTCTGAGGACTGTTCATTGACTTCACAGAGACAAGGGGAAAAGCTGCTGCAGAGATTCAACTGCAAAGCTGCTGTTGGCATTACACTCACATTTTAAAAATAACTTCAGTATTTTTATCTCTATTGAATTATAATTTCAATCAAATAAATCTGGAATAAAAATCTAGCTTCATTAGTGGCGACCATAAACTATTGGATTTTTGAAAGAAAACACAACTGACTCACTAATGTCGACAAGGGAAAGAAATCTGCTGTCCTAACATAATCTGGCCTAAATGTGAGTCTACAGTAAAATGGTTGACTTTTGATTGCCTTCTGAAATGGACTAGCAAGCCGTTATATTTCCATTATATTCAAAACAGCATTTTGCCACTATCTTCTCAAGAATAATTAGCATTGGGTGATAAGTACTATCTTTGCCAGCAAACCGACATCCCATTAGTGAAGAATAAAAAGAAATCAGCTTGAAAGACAGAAGTAAATTACACATTAATAAACACAAATGCTTGAGAACTGTCATTAAAATATGTAACGTTTAACAGATAGAACTAACTTTGCCTTTATAGAGAACAATTTGTATATTGATTAAACAGGGCACATGCTAATTTTGAATGCCAGGAATTATTAAATGTTCATCCTAGTTGTACTGTCTTATCGTGTTCAATTTAATGAACGGTACTGAAATCAACCTTTTTACAAATGTTTCAACCACAGAACAAGCTGCAGAAGACCCGTCTCTGCTAAGACCGACGTCAGGTAATTGCAAATTTGACTTAGCTACAATGAAGCGTACAAAGCACTATACACATCAGTAAAATCCACTGTCGTTAAAATTAATTCAAATTAAATTTTGAATTTCATGAAATTATAGCTCTTATTAACTATGTGTCTGCTTGTGTACTTTTTGGATTTAGCCAGCACTTTGTTGTTTAATAGCAGAAGTATTTGACAATTATGATAAGCTGCTCATAAGCTAAACAACCTTATTCACATCAATTTTTAGCCACTTTTTCCTTTCCTTTGAATGCGCCAAGTCCATGTTAGATCAAGTATCTTTGATGCATTGAATTGTGCATGAGGAAGCTGGGAAATCATAAGCTGCTCAACTCATTCGCTTTCTCATCACTTGCTGTTTAAGTCCTGAACAGATTTTCTGCTTGAGGACACTGTCAAATACTTAACATAATTCTAAATCTTGGCTTCAGCCTTGCTCAGGATGTGTGTTCAGTTTGCTTGTTTTAAGGAGGCATGACATGTTCTTGTGTGTCAGGGACATTAATGTTGTACAGTTAATTTATTTTTACTGCCACATAGTTACAAGTTTAGGGGATTGCTTTTAGATTATTTCTCAGTGGATTAAATGTAAAAAGTGGGTTTCAGAAAGAACATTCTTAGACACAAATCTAACAGGATACGCATTATTTTATTAACTCAGGATGAGATGCATGAAGCAGTCCAAAGATGTGCAGACTAGGTGGATTGGCCATGCTAAATTGCCCATAGTGTTCAGGGGATGTGTAGATTAGGTGGGTTATAGAGGAATGGGTCTGGGTGGGATGCTCTGAGGGTCAGTATGGACTTGTTGGGCCAAAGGGCCTGTTTCCACACTGTAGGGATTCTATGATCTATGATTCTACGTCCAAAATTTTCCCGTTGAACTTAGGACATCTGTAGACTACACATATTTCAGAATACGTGGTAAATGAACTTCAGAAAGTACTAAATGGAATTGGTACTCCAAGGAATTAAGACTTCATGGCACTTTTGTAGAATTTCATGAGTTTATCCAAATGCTAGCTATCACCTTGCTATTAGTGTGTCAGAGTGCACTTGCGTGAACTTGAGCAATGAGAAGCCTTCTAGCGGGGATAATTCAGTGACAGAGCAGATGCATTCACGTGAGGGGGGAATGGAAGGACATCCACAACTGGAGCTCTCTGGATAGCTGAAGATACAGAGCTTAAAAAGGGAATAAAATGAGGCTTGTGACAAAATATAAAATTCCCAAGGAAGTAGAGAGCCCGGTTCAGTATAAAAAGTAGAGGAGATCTAACAGAAGAGATTGAAGAAGATTACAGAAATAAATTAATGGCTAATGTAAAAGGGAATCAGAAAGTCTTTTACAAATGCATAAATTGTAAAAAAGATTAACAAATGAATAGTAGGGGCAGTTATAGAGCACAAAGGAGATATTTAGACACAGGGCATGGCTGAAGTACTAAATATACATAGAAACATAGAAGATAGGAGCAGGAGTAGATCATTCAAACCCTTGAACCTGTCCTGTCCTGCCATTCAATATTTTCCTGGATGATCATTGAGTTCAATGCCCAAATGTCACCCTGTCCCCATATTCCTTGATCCCTTTAGCAGCAAGCGGTATATCTACCTCCTACTTGAAAACACATCATTTTTTTTGACCTTGACCACTTTCTGTGGTAGTGAATTCCACAGGCTCTCCACTGTCTGGGTGAAGAAATTTCTTCTCATTTCAGTCCTAAAAGGTGTACCGTTTATCCTTAAACTATGAGTCCTGGTTCTGAACTCCCCCACCATCGGTAACACTCTTCCTGCATGTACCATATCTAGACCTGTTAGAATTTTATAGGTTTCCATTAGATTCCCCCCACCCTCCATTCTTCCAAACTCCAGTGAATATAATCCTAACTGACTCAATCTCTCTCACACATCAGTCCTGCCATCCTGGGAATCAATTTGATTATCCTTCGCTGCACTGCCACTGCAGTAAGAACATCTTTCCTTGGATAAAGAGACCAAAACTGCGCAGAATATTCTACGTGTGGCCTCACCAATGCCTTGTATGATTGCAGCAAGACATCCTTATTCTTGTACTCTAATCCTCTCGCAATGAAGGCCAAACATACTGTATGCCTTCTTTACTGCACCTGTGTACTTACTTTCAGTGACTTTAGTCCAGTAACGCTGGAGAAGAGGATGCTGTAACATAGCAATGAAGAAGGGAGTGCTAATGATATTGGATAGGATCTGTTTTAGTACTTAAAATGTATTAGTCCTCAAAGTAGAGAAGTCACCTTGTGGCTTGTCATATAAGGTTACACAGGGAAGTAAGGGTGGGAATTGCAGGCTGTGTCCACAGTCTTGCAATCCTCCTAAGATATGCAAGTGGTGCCAGGAGCTTGAGGAATAGAAATATTCCAGCCCTGTTTACAAAAGTGGAGAGGGACAATCTTGGCAACAAAAATTAGCAAGTTAAACGCTGATGGTGATAAAGCATTAAGTAATAATCTAGAACAAATTAATTGCCATGTGTGAAAGTGCACGCTAAAAATGAATGTCAGGTTTGATTTGTTAAAGGCAAATTGTGTTTGCTTAACTGGATCCAGTTAATTAATGAAATAACAGATTTAATATAAATGTTCAAAATCTCAAATAAATTTATAGAATAAATAAAGAGAGACATTTTTTTCCCACTGGAGGAAGGGCTAATAATGAGCTAGCACAGATTTACAGTGATTTGTAAAGCAACCAGAAACAACACAAGGAAAGAGTTTTTAATGCAGTGAGTTGTTGTGATATGGAATGCAGTACCTGAAAAGACGAGGGATGCAGATTCAACAGTAGAATTTAAAACAGATTGGAATAAGTACTTGAAGGGAAGTAATACAGGGCAACAGGGGAACGGCAGGGGAATGGCATAATTTGAGAGCTTCACCAAGGAACAGGCATGATGGACTAAATGGCTTCCTTCCTTCTATGATCTATTGTGCACTATCATAGAGCATACAGTAACTCTAGAATTATCAGCAAAGGATCCTAAATCCACCTGGAATGCTCAGATTGTTGCTATTAGAGTTTTCAATACACAAGATGACCTTCTCAGGAGTCAACATAAGGAACCACAAGGTCACTCAAAGCCTGCTGAAACATACAGCAGCCAGCACACTTACTTTGTTCCCAGAGAGAATCAGCGTAGCATTAAGAATTCACACACAAATGCATCAGCACCAAGGGAAAGAACAGTGGGAAAACACATTAAGGTCACTCACACAGAGACAAAGCAGATTAATAATTCACCATAGTGTACTTGAACTGTCTAGTCTTTCCTCTGGATTGTCAATAAGCCAGCAGCACCACAGCAAATGGGCATTGGTAGAGTGTGAATGACACTGTTGCAGAAAGACTTGAATCAACTTTCTCAGCACTACATAATTTAAAGAAGTTATGTTAAAGGATCAACAGGGCTTAGCCTAATATCTCTTGTGTGGTCACCCAGATATTACTGATGTAGTGGGAGTGATTGTTGTGATAATGCTGACACAATGGAGAGAATTGAGCTCTGTAGTTATCAATCCTGGAATTAATTGCAAGTATCAGGAGATACAAAATGGAAATGTTACGCTGTTAATTTTATTCTTACTCTTACACAAGGAAAAGAATATTAAAAGCTGCAATATATTTTCCAGAAAACTGCAGAACCGAAGAAACAACAGCTAATCAACCAGACACAGGTCTCTTTATTTTCACATTAATTAACAATTACAGTGACTAAAACATCTTTAAAATTCTCTTCAGAGAACTTTCTTGTTTTAATTGGGGCTTATGGGGATCAGAAATATAACATTGTAAGTGATCGTTTAGATATATATTTCTAATTCACATAATTATTGTCACATATTTAATGTTAATAGAGAAAATATTTTGAACAATTATGTTATTTAAATTTGAAAATACTTCACTTTGTATCTGTAACATCCAGAGAACTGTGGTATTGATGTTTTATAAATTAAATGTTTAAAAATGATGGTTATGATTTTCTTTTCCTTGAAGTGTTTTCATTGTTTTCCACAGTGAAACCTGTGTGTGGTGGAGAGGGTAGGAGTGTAGAGGTAGTGAAACTTGAGAGCACTACTCTGCTTACGTTTGGCTATGTTGTACTATGGTTTCTTACACAAAGGGTATTGACAATGGGTGTAACTAAGTAAGCAGTCTTATCAGATTATTTGGAACATTGCCATTTTTCCAGCTCTAATTTGTAATAATAAGGTCTGGATTGTGCATTGTGTTAGAACACTGTCCTTTCACCTTTTGGCACAGATTTAATTCAAATAAATGACATGGGTTTGACAGATTCAGTTTGTTTCCCATCCAGTTTTCCCCCTTATCTCTTTTGAAGATGACAAGAAGAGCATTGAAATAGATGCTTTCGAAGATGATCAATACTTTTGTTTCTTCTTGAGCATTGTGCAAAGTGATTAGGTACAATTTCACATTTCCTCATCTGTATCCTAAATGCTCATTTCTGTGGTTAAGCTTGGATATTGAGTACCATTAGTCTATTCAACTGGGGGAATATTCAGTTGATCTGGCAGCGGCAGTTGATAGGATGATATATCAATCTAACATTGATTAAAATCTAATATCTGACATAGGCAAACCATAGAATCTCTTCAGTGTGGAAGCAGGCCATTTGGCCATCAAGTCCACACCAACCATCTGGGGAGTATCCCACCCAGACCCACCCCCTGCATTTCCCACCCGAGACACTATGGTGAATTTAGCATGGCCAATCTACCTAACCCACACGTCTTTGGACTGTGGGAGGAAACCTGCACAGACATGTGGAGAACGTGCAAACTGCACACAGTCACCCAAGGCTGGATTGAACCTGCGTCCCAGGTGGTGTGAGGCAGCATTACTAACCACTGAGCCACTGTGCACCAAGCTATCTGCAGTTTACCAGCTGTTAAGCCTATTGTGCAAATAGCCCCAGTTGTGGATCAATATTTACAGTAGAAAACCTGCTTCTTTGCTATTCTGTGTGTATATTATGATATTGTTCTAGGACTTTAGGACCTGAGCCTATGTGGATATTGCTGCTGAATATTTAATAAACATGTCCGGCATCATTAACATAGTTTGATAACAGTTTTCTTTTGTGAGCTCTGAAGAAGGATCACCTGACCCAAAATGTTAACTCAGCTTTCTGTCCACAGATGCTGCCAGTCCTGTTGAGTTTTTCCAGCAATTTCTGGTTTTGTTTCTGATTTCCACCATCCAGTTCTTTGTCAGCTTTTTATGTTGTAACAGCTTTCATTGGCTTGCAGGTTGCTGTGTGCATCCTAAAAATAACTGCATGATGACTTTACAGTAATTTAATTTGAAGAAGTGAATAAGCAGCTGAATATAAACACAGAGGTGCTGCTGTTTCAGGAATGGATAAAAGAGCTCATGTTTTAAAAAGACGCTAGAGTTCTAAATTGCACTGTATGGTACGATTTCATTGAGAAGCTTGTCTTGCATCTTTTGACAACTGTTATTTTTGTTTGGTGTTCGATTTTAATTTGACTTGATTTTTCACATAAACTTCCCTGACAGCTCTAGCTTTAAAAACTTGGCTTTTGGCCTGTTCTGCAGCATTAGATGCTCAAGAGGAAGGAGGAGATAGCTTCATGAGGAAAAGATTTGGCCCAGAAACAAGAGCACCTGATTAATGGTTCTGTTATACACCACGTATTTAAGGAGATGGCAAAGGGGAGCCTTTAGAAATATTTTTTAAAAGTGTTCATCCTTTGGCACTTATCACTCCTGGCTACAGTGGTCACATTATATCTCCGCCATATTCCTCTACCAAGTACCTCTATCTCTGAGCAATGCCACACCTAAGCACTCAAGATGCTGGCACAGGCTGCTGGTTCTTGACAATAAAGCTCTGATGCTTGTGCCAGATATGTCAATCGTGCCAGTAAATTATGTAAATGGCCACACTACACGTTGCCTCACAAGATTAACCCATTTGTGCGCAGGACCAAATGATCAATTACATTTTTAGCCCTGAGATGTCCATTGAATTGTAAAACTGTCAGTATGTTATACTGATATCCACAATCCCATTCTAACTATTCACACCGAATATGAAAAGGTTCTTGATAGAAGTCTTTTAAGGCTCTCATGGGTTCCAAATGTTGGATCTCGGAACATGTTTTGTTGGGTGCAGTATTTTTAGACTAGTTAACACAGTTTAAAGTTAAACTTTTCGAGGGAAAACAAAAAATTTAGACAAAACCAAAGAATTGCAGATATTGGAAATCAGAAACTAAAACAGAAATTGCTGGAAAAGCTCAGCAGGTCTGGCAGCATCTGTGGAGAGAAAGCAGAGTTAACGTTTCGGATCCAGTGACCTTTCTTCCGAACTTTAGACAGCTCTTCTTTAGTTAGAAGGTCTTAATAATGAAGTAGGTGAACTCCTACTAAGGAACAAGGCTGTTAGCACTGGAATCACAGTAAAGTACCTGGTGAGAGACTTGTAAAGGGAGATTAGATTGGCCAATACTCTTCAGTCTGAGACATTTTCTTGGTAATATAAAAGAAAAGTAGTGGCTTAGTCATTAACTTAGCACATTACCGCAATCGTTCTGTTCACCCCTTTATAAACTATCACATTGATTTTCTTAAAAAAAAACAAATATTTCTCTCACAGATTTATACATCAACACATCGTGTCCCAGCTGTAACTGTCAAACGGTGAGAAACCTTTTTTAATAATTTCTTTTATAGAAATATTTCAAGTGATTTAGCAAGCAAGAACGAAAGAGAAATAAAGAACATTGTGATATAAATGTACAGACAGGAATCTGAAATGTTTTAACCAATGTCACTAAGATTTTTCTTCTCAAAATACAGAATCAAAGTTTTGAACGAGTACCACCCAGGCAGATCTCAAAAGACCGTTTTTAGTAGGTACTTTTCCAGTACTTTGGAAATATAATTAGCAGTATCTGCCTTGATCAATATTAATTGATGCTTTTTGTTTTATCCTTTTAATACACAGTTTGAAGTTGGATCAGGAAGGAAGCTATCAGTGTGTCGCTACTGGTCTCATATTTGAAGTGACTGGAAAAGTTGACATAGTTTACTCAATTCTGTCTTGGTATAAGTATGATACATTTCTGGACGAAAAATGGAAGCTTTGTGGTCCACTGTTTGAGGTGAAAACTGATCCAGCCATACTTGAGGTGGAAAATGATCCAGCCATACTTGAAGTGAAAAATGATGCAGCCATGCTAAAGAGCGTTTACTTCCCTCATTCCCTCTGTTTGGCAGGTAAGGGATTTTCTTTTGTTCCTAGTTTTAATTTTATCATTTTCTTCTCCTTTGAACCATCGTCCTTTTTTGTTCGTTGTACCATATTCCACTAGATGGCAGATTAAATTCATTTTGCAACAACAATGTTCTTTAGATAAGCCATGGGAATGTGTGTTTATTTCACTCACTAGAATTATAGAGTTTTACAGCACAGAAACAGGACCTTAGCCTCATGCCAGTCAGTAGGCATCTATCTACTGTGGTCCCATTTCTATCACTTGGCCCATAGCCTTCTATACCTAAGGTGTATCAAGACCATCTAAATACTTCTTAGATGTGATGGGTTCTATCTCTACTGCCCTTTCAGAGAGTGAGTTCCAGTTACCCACCACCCTCTCGTGAAAAAACTTCCTTAAATCCCCCTAAGCCTCCTGCTCCTTACCTTAAAACTGTGGCCCCTGGTTATTAATCCTACTACTAAGTGTAAACATGCCTTCATATCTACCTTGTCTATGCTCCTCATAATTTTGGATACCACAGTCAGAATCCCTTTTCTGCTTTCTCTGCTCTAAGGAAAACAACTCCAGCCTATCTAGCCTCCCTTCAAAGCTGAATCACTCCAGCCCGGATCCTGGTGAATCTCCTCTGTAGTGCAATCATTTGCATCCTATAGTGTGATGTCCAGAACTGCACAGTCTATGGCCTAACTAATATCTGATGACACAAGGTTTGGCAGCATTTTAGACGGTGTGGATGATAGCATAAACTCCAGGAAGGTATTGATGGATGAGGTGAATGGGAAAAAAAAACTGTGGGAGATGGATTTCACTGAAAGCAAGTGTGAGGTTTTGGACCAAAAACAAGGATCAGGGTACTTTCTAGACGGTATGAAGTTAAAATACAGTGGTTGATCAAAGGGATTTGAAGTTTCAGGTGCTCAGACCTTTAAAATGTCATAAACAGGTGAAGAAAATAATCAAGAAATCTAATGGAATGCTGGCCTTTATATCTAGTCGACTGGAGTGCAAGGAGGCAGAAGTTATCATGCAGCTATACAAAACCCTGGTTAGACATCCACTTGGTGTATTGTGAACAGATCTGGGTACCACACCTTAGGAAGGATATATTGGCCTTGAAGGAAGTACAACTTGGTTTGCAAGAATGATACCTGTACTTCAGGGATTAAGTTATGAGGAGAAATTACACAAATTAGACCTGGTTTGTCTAGAACATAGAATGTTAAAAGGTGATCTGATTGAAGACTTCAAGATAATAACAGGAAAAGCTAAGGTAGATAAAGATAAACTATTTCCACTGATTGGAGAATCTAGAATGAGGGGGCACAGTCTGAAAACTGGGGCCAGAACAAGAGAGAAATTAGGAAGCACTTCGGTACACAAAGGGTGGTACACAAATGGCAGTTGATGCTAGATCAGTTGTTAATTTTGAATCTAAGAAAGACACATTTTTATTAAGCAAAAGTGTTAGGTGTCTGGGCCAAAGGCTATGAAGTTGGGCCACAGATCTGTTGTGATCTCATTGAATGGCAGAACAGGCTGAAGGGGCCAAATGGCCTACTCCTGTTCCCATATTCGTATATCTCGTACAGCTCCGTCATAACCTCCCTTCTCTTATATTCAGTGCTTTGACGAATAAAGACAAGTGTCTCGTATGCCTTTTTAATCACCTATCTACCTGTCCCATTGCCTCCAAGGATCTGTGGACATAAATACCAAGATCCTTCTCATTTTCTGTACTTGCTACCATTTGTTGTGAATCTATGCCTTGTTAGTCATGGAATCATAGACGTTTACAGTATGGAAACAGGCCCTTCAATCCATCTTGTCCATGTTGCCCAGTTTTCACAGTTAAACTAGTCCCATTTGCTTATATTTCGTCCATATCCTTCCATACCTATCCCATCCATGTACCTGTCTAAATGTTTCTTAAATGGCGGAATTGTAATCACCTCCATCACTACTTCTGGCAGCCCATTCCAGACACTCACCATCCTCTGTGTGAAAAAAATTACCCCCTCAACCCTTTTCTATCTCCTCTCTCACCTTAAACCTATGCCATCTATTTTTAGACTCCCCTATCCTGGGGAGAAGCTGTTGGCTATCTACCTTATCAATGCCTCTGATGATTTTATAGACCTCTATAAGGTCATCCCTCAGTCTCCTACATTCCAGGGAATAAAGTCCCAGCCTACCCAACTTTTTCTTATGACTCAAACCTTCCAGTTCAGGTAGCATCCTAGTACTTTTTTCTGCAGTCTTTCTAGTTTAATAATATCCTTCCTGTGGTAGGGCTACCAGAACTGCATGCAGTACTCCAAATGTGGCCTTACCAAAGTCATGTGTAGCTGCAACTAGGCATCCCAACTCCTTTACTCAATGCTCTGACCGATGAAACTAAGCATGCTGAAAGCCTTTATCATCACCCTGTCTTCCTGTGACTCCACTTTCAAGGTGCTGTGAACTTGTACCCATACATCTCCTCGTTCTATAACATTCACCAGGCCCTACCATTGACTGTGTAAGTTCTGCTCTGGTTTGACCTACCCAAAATGTATCACCCGACACTTTTCAGAATTAAATTTCATTTTACTTGTTTCCCTTGTTATTGCCAGTTAGGCTTCTAAAAATGGGAGAAGTTTAAAACAACTTTATTTTTCTTTCCTCACTCAACGAAAAGATAATTTCCTTTCTCTTTCCTTTATATTCCCTGTTCTGCTGTCTGATTGGAGCAAGCCAAAGTCTGGTTTCTAATGTCTCTTTAAGCTCTAATGCTGTCAGAGACATTAGCATTTGTTTGATCACCACACCCTCCAATTTTCAACCCATGTTTCTGGCAAGTATCCTATCTTGGTTACTCATAAATGTCACTAGTTGCTGGTATGGAGTAGTATCATTTGGGCCAAATTCCATACTGTATTCACAGATTGATTTGGAAAATGTCTTCAGCCTTTGTTTTACGTTTACAAATGTGTATCCCATCCTACAGACCATTCAGCTGATATGAAATTTGGAATTTTACACATAAAGGACAAGAAACCCATAATAGAGCCAGCTGTTGACCATTCAACAACACACGTTCATTGGAATGTGAGCTCCTTATCACCAGTTGGACCAATCTGTAATATTAGTTCTGAAAACATTCAACATCATGGTGTTGTGCTGATTTACAAAATTATTAACAGCTACCAGTCTTTATTATTTCACGTGTACATGGCAACAAACAATCACTCTGTTATTAAGGTATGAACTGTTACGTCTATCTTTGTTGAGAGTATCAGTAGAGCTTTTTTGATATAGTTTTGCCATTGTTTAAATTATTATTTATTTCTGAATAGATGTTTCAGTGAATTGTCAGTGTACTTAAAAGTGCTAATTTAAAAAACTAATTTCCTTATGATTATGCTTGTTCACTTTTAGGATATCGGAAAGGCTGAAAAATATTCAAAACATAAATCTATAAAAATTGATAAACCTCCTCAATGCAATAAAAAGCTAATTACTGGCAAAACATATCGACTCCTGAGTGACCCACAAGCTGAAATAACACCTGGGGTATGTGTAGTAAATCATTACTGCTATATTTCTGCTGCTTACATGCAAAGTTTTCTATATATGTTATTCATAAATCGTTCTGAAGAAGGCTCACTGGATCCAAAATCTTAACTCTGATTTCTCTCCATAGATGTTGCCTGACCTGCTGAGTTTTTCCAGTAATTTCTAATTTTGTTTCTGATTTTCATCATCCTTAGTTCTTTGTTTTTGTTATGTTATACATATACAAATAAAAACTTCAAAATAAATTGAAACGTGATGACATTTTCAGAATTAGGATCTAAACTAATGCGAGTATTGTTATCACTTTCCATTGTTCTAAAATCCTTCGAGATCAGGATAAGTTCCAGCTGAATCTTCGAGTCTACTGAAAATGATGGGACCTGAAGTGTGAATCTAAAAATCTGATTTTGGGCTCTGGTCATATATTTGCTGTGATTAAAATCTACCAATTTGTTCATTGAAAGTTGTGCAGTTTTGGAAAAGTGCTATCGGTTTCGTCAGAAGAGACAGAGAAGATTGGAAGAAAAGTGTCTTTCCTGACTTCAGAAATCCTAAAGCTAGGAAATTTATTACTTTTGAACTGTGGTCACCTTTGTAAAGTAGCTATTTTGAAAACAGCAGTGAGATAATTGATCAAATAAGCTATTTTAGTATTGCTGGTTGAAGGGTAATAGTGGCCAGGATGATAAGAGAACTGAAGCAAACAAAAACAGAAATAGCTTGAGAAACTCAGCAGGTCTGGCAGCATCAGTGGACAGAAAACAGAGTCAATGTTTCGAGTTCACTGACAGCCATTAGTTCTGAAGAAGGACCACTGGACTTGAAACATTAACTGTTTTCTCTTCACAAATGCTACCAGACCTACTGCGTTTGTTCAACAATTTCTGTTTTTGTTCGTTTTAGTTCTCCAGCATCCACAGTTCTTTGTTATATTGTAATAAGAGAACAGTCTTGCTCTTCTGTGAATAGTGCCTAGGGATCTTTGGAGGGGACAAAGAGGACACTTGTACCCTTTAAGAGTGCAGCACTTCATGAGTATTGAGCTGGACTGCTAACCCAGAGCATACACTCAGGTCCGAGAGCCAAAACCATTTGAATCAGAAATGAGAGTGCTGCCATTGAGGCAAAGCTGCTTGGAGATAATCCATCAGCATTATGTACATCAGACATTTTAGTTTTTGGTAACTTTTGCAGGTTATAAACATTACTTTTCTCTATAATTAGGTATTATTTGGAAAATAAACTAACATTTTAAGAAAGGTCAGGTGTTTTAGAATTTGTTGAAAGTGTTAACTTGAATGTTATTGTTCAATTTTGTATTAAGTGTCTTTGAACATTTGTCTTTCTTCCTTGGTGGATAGTTTTTGCACTAATTTAGTAAATGTAAGTATGGCTGAAACAGACACATTTTGTCAAAGTTTTTTGTCTTACACTCATCAGGACTTTTCGCAAGAATACAAATTCAAGGGAAAATACATCTATATTTATTCTTGTGAAATGTCCTGATAAGTGCGAGATGGAAAATGCTTTGACAAAATACTCAAGTCCAGTGCTGTAAATGATTATTAGTTTAATTTACCAGTTCCAACCTCCCTTCATCTGGTTTCTGCATGCTAGAAATTTCATTTATTTTTCCTTAAGCATTGTGGGAATGTTTCTCTTTTCCACTGCTTGAGCTGGAAAATATAAAAAGCTGAAAAGGAAATACCTTTGCGTCCCTTCAATCTGCTTCACCACTGCTGGCAACAAGAGAGGTGATAGAAATTCTTTAGAATGGGCACGCTGTAGGGAGGCAAATTTAACTTTGTACCTAGGGACATTTTGAATGAATTTAATTTTGCTCCCTCCAATACTTTGTATTTGTAAAACAAAAACTTGGGTTACTAAACTGGAATGACTGTTGCTGATCTTGGAAGACAATTGTTTAACATATTTGTATAACATTATTTTCTCTGTGTTCCTAGCTAAAATGGAGCTGAATTTGGACTTGGGTGTAACGGTAAAACAGCTGCCTGCTAAATACCCCACCTGAATTATTCAATAGAATTGAATATCGTGTGCACTGTTAAAGTGAGCGTAGTCTTAGCAGACCATAGGACTGCCCTCTCATTAGAAAGAAACAATTGGTGGTAGTTTAACCTGAGGGTCACCATGCCTCAGGCAAAGGGAGATGTTCAGTCCTTCATGGTAAGCTCAGCTGATGCAGGAATTGAACCCACACTGTTGATATTGCTCTACCTTTGAAACCAGCTGTCCAGCCAACTGAGCTAACCAACAGAGGGCAAAACTGATGCTACTTGTTTTGCACCCTATGTCCAACATTCCCTCAATTATTGTTTTACTTTATTTTGAACGCATTAATACTTAGATTAAAACAGAAAAATGTCTCAGAACATTCATCTACTGACATTACTGGTAATAATTTTGCACCTGAACAACAAAACCAGCCCATTTACACCTAAGAGTGCAAACTTGCGGCTGTCTCCCTTGGGCCATCAAAGCAGGTATTGAGTTTGATTTTACATTTACAACTCTTTTAGTTCACCCATTCACGTGACAACATTCCTGGGTATTTGTTGAGATTGTTTTCACATTATATACCTATGTTCCTGAAAGGTTAGGATGTTGGTTTTTATTATTTGATCTGTAATCTCCCTTGTTTCACATCAATAATATTGTGTAGTTTTGTATCTCTTTACACAGATGGTGAACTTGAGTTATATTAACAAGGGTAGGACTTATACAGTTAATGGTTAGGGGTTGGGTAGTGTTGTAGAACAGAGATACCGAGGGATGCAGGTACACAATTCTTTGACATTTGTGTCATATATAGACAGGATAGTTAAAAAGGTGTTTGGCATGCTTGCCCTTCATTGCTGAGACCTTTGAGTATAGAAGTTGGCAAGTCATGTTGAAGTTGTACAGGAAATTGGTGAGGCCTGTTCTGGAATACTGCATGCAGTTCTGGTCACCAAGCTGGAGAGGGTTCAAAGGAGATTTACCAGGATGTTGCAGGGTATGGAAGGTTTGAGTTATAATGAAAGGCTGGGACTTCTTTCAGAGATAAAAGGTACTGCAGATGCTGGAGAATCCGAGATAACAAGCATGGGGCTGGATGAACACAGCAGGTCAAGCAGCATCATAGGAGCAGGAAAACTTGACGTTTCAGGCCTAAACCCTTCATCA
>JAHRHZ010000017.1:5241057-5281952 GCA_024137785.1 Ginglymostoma cirratum | reverse complement strand
ATGATGCTGCTTGACCTGCTGTGTTCATCCAGCCCCATGCTTGTTATCTCGGATTCTCCAGCATCTGCAGTACCTTTTATCTCTATGGGAGAAGGCCAATGTGCAAACTACTAAATGACACACGAAGAATAGTTGATGCATTGCATAGACTTCTGGGTAATATACTGGAGACAATTACCCTGAACATATTTGACAAAAGTTAAATACTTTGAGAGCAGACTGCAGGGTCTGATAGATAACCTAAGGTGAGCCTCATTTATATTTATTGGTGTCAAGTTTCCTTAGCTAACTCTCCTGTGAAGTGCTTATAAAGGGATGTTTTATTATATTAAAGTTGCTACAAAAAACACATTGTTTTTCTGCTTTTGTGAAAAATAAGCTTATTAATCACATTAGTAAATAACTAATGTTTGCCCTTCAGAAAACAGGAGAAGGAAATCAGGCAATGACAACATCATGGAAGAGAACAGTTCAAAAAGACTGCGATGGAATGACGCAAGTATGATATTTCTAATTGTTTAATGGAATTAAATAGTTAAACATAATATATGCGAGAACCTGGATTATGGGTTATAATCATGACGATATGGGTAATTTCTGTGACATTCCAAATTATAAGAACTTTGTCTGTCGACTCATAAGAAGCCGTGATTACTTTAAACCTGAAATGTACTTCCATACACTTATTACACCTACTATCTTACTGAGATAGCTTACAGTAGAACTGCAGGAACATAAATCATGTTATCCAAAGGGATCTGGAGATATTTTGTGGGTCCTCCAAGAATAGATAGGTCAGGTGAATTAATTAGGTTGGAACTGAAATTTTGCTTTCCTGGCCATGGTTAAAATAATTAGAGATTAACTCAGTGGCGTGCTTGCACGGTCAGGCTGAACACCATCCACTGCAAGATCCTATTGTAATCTCTTTGATGCCATGAATTCTTATTGTATTAAAACATTTTGTAATTGCATCCTAATTTCTTGTTAGTGGAGTATGAAACTCTCTGGGCACGTATTTCATTGTCATTTAAATGTTAACATGCACCAGTTGGCTTTGCGCAGCTGCGTGTAAAGTCAGCAGTTTTCCTTGTCTACTGTATGGCACAAGGGAGGGGAGGAGGTGAATGCTGCTATGTAGCACTTTAGGACAGACATGGGTGCATCCCTGGTGAGAGGGGTGATGTAGGTGTGGAAGAGTTTGAAGGATTGGAGAGGAATTGAAGGGAGGACAACGGATGGGTTTGGGAGCATGGAAAAATGAAGTGGGAAGGACTAGGGTGTTAGGAACAATCAATTAAGGTAAGAAAATGAAGGGTTTACCATGCAGTGTCAATATTGTGGGTCCATCTCAGGGTTTTGGCTGACAGAGCCCTTCCAGGGCTTTGAAATCACCGACAGTGCATTAATTATGCCACTGAAAGGGATCTTGGATAATGTCCATTTCAAACTTAGAAGCGAGGGAATGCCCCACAGAATGGAGAATACAACACTGGACACTTACATGAAGTATTCAATCAAGAGTGAAAGCAAAAACACAAGATCATTTCTTCTAAAATAAAGAAAATATCCCTAACTCCCCTGTAACCATTAGCATGTGCCAACCATGAGGTATGCCAGTACTCTGCTCAGCTGCTCTCAGCAAAAAAAAAATGCACATGAATAAAGTGAAGCCATTATACTATATTGTAAAGTTACATGTGAAAGTTAAATTTGACAATACAGATGTCAACTTTGTGTTTTCAGTAAGTTTTATGTTAATGGCAATGGAGTTGGGCAGGAAAGCTGTGGGTGTGATGCAGAGCCTTCCAGTTTGACCAGGAGGCGACATTGTCAGCTGTTAGCAGGCTTCATCATTGAAGAGCTTTGCCTTGCCATGTGATCACACTAGTTGCCCATGCACACCACTTGCACTTTAAATCTTTATTGCAATCTGGTGAAAACTAACAAAAAGCAAGAAAATGGAAGCAGCACACAGTTCCTGTTCTTTCACTGGGAACAGCACACAGTCATTAAAATCCTGAGTCTTCTTTTTCACCTCCAACTTCCTGTGATACATTCAATTCATCTCCAAAACATGAGTCCAGCAATTTCTTGAAACTCATGGTAATGTTGAAGCTGATCACCCATTTTTGTGAGGCTCACAAGAGAGAGTGACAGAAATCATACAGTAACTTTGGCAATTCACAATTCATGGCACATTTTCTTCTGGTCACAAGTTTCTGAGATTTTCACTCTTTTTCAGTAGTCTGTGCTACTATCATGCAATTAATGCAACATGCACTAGAGGGCAACATGTCATTGATCTGTGCAAATAGAACACTTGGCATTGATGGTTGTTTGCTTTCATCATGGAGCTTAATCTTTGGATTCGGGTTCTAAGTAATTAACAGAGAATGGTATATTATGATAAGAAATGTTAAGCTTACACTGGGAAAGAAGGAAGAAAGCCTCATTTAAATGGTGACTTTTATGTTCACAGTTTTTCTAAAGCGACATAAAACATAGAATATAGAACAGGACGGCACAGTACAGGCCCTTCGGCCCACGAAGTTGTGCCGAACTTTTACCCTAATCCTAAGGTCTGTCTAACCTCCACCCCCACCTTATACTATCATCCATACACCTATTTAATAGCTGCTTAAATGCCCCTAATGAGGATGACTCCACTACCCTCTATGGCAATGCATTCCATGCCCCTACCACTATCTGAGTGAAGAACCTACCTCTGACGTCTCCTCTATATCTACCTCCACTCACTTTAAAACTATGCCCTCTCATCATAGCTACCTCCACCCTAGGAAAAAGTCTCTGGCTGTCCACCCTATCTATACCTCTGATCATTTTGTACACCTCTATCAAGTCACCTCTCATCCTTCGTCGTTCTAAAGAGAAAAGTCCTAGCTCTCTCCACCTTTCCTCATAAGACCTTCCCTCCATTCCAGGCAACATGCTGGTAAATCTCCTCTGCACCTTTTCCAACGCCGCCACATCTTTCCTGTAATGAGGCGAACAGAACTGGACACAATACTCCAGATGTGGCCGAACCAGGCTTTTGTATAGCTGGAGCATAACTTCATGGCTCTTGAACTCAATCCCTCTATTAATGAAAGCTTACACACCATACGCCTTCTTAACAACTCTATCCACCTAGGTGGCAGCTTTCAGGGAACTGTGAACATGAACCCCAAGATCCTTCTGCTCCTCCACACTGCCAAGAGTCTTTCCATTAACCCTGTATTCTGCATTCAAGTTTGTCCTTCCAAAATGAATCACCTCACACTTTTCAGGGTTAAACTCCATCTGCCACTTCTCAGCCCAGCTCTGCATCCTATCAATGTCCCTTTGTAACCTAGAACAGCCCGTCACACTGTCTACAACGCAACCCACCTTTGTAACATCCACGAACTTGCTAATCCACCCTTCCACTCCTTCATCCAAATCATTTACAAAAATCACAAATAGAAGAGGACCCAGGACAGATTGTTGTGGTACACCACTCGTAACTGAGCATCATGTTGAATATTTTCCATCCACTACCACCCTTTGTCTTCTAAGGGTCAGCCAATTCTAAATCCAATCTGCCATGTTTCCCCCTATCCCATGCCTCCTTACTTTCTGCATGAGCCTACCATGGGGAACCTTATCAAACGCCTTACTTAAATCCATGTATAACATATCCACTGCTCTACCTTCGTCCACGTATTTGGTCACCTCTTCAAAGAATTCAGTAATGTTTGTGAGGCATGATCTACCGCTCACAAATCCATGCTGACTATCACGAATCAAACTGTGCCTTTCCAAGTGATCATAAATCCTATCTCTCAGAGCCCTTTCCACTAATTTGCCCATCACTGATGTAAGACTAACTGGCCTGTAATTTCCAGGGTTATCCCTATTCCTTTTTTTGAACAAGGGAATGACGTTTGCCTCGCTCCAATCTTCTGGCACTATACCCGTGGACAGTGAGGACGAAAAGATCATCGCCAGCGGCCCTGCGATCTCTTCCCTCGCTTCCCATAGAATCCTTGGATAAATCCCATCAGGCCCATGGGACTTATCTATCTTCAACTTCCTCAAAATTCCTAGCACATCTTCCTTACAAACATCCACCTCCTCTAGCCTCCCAGCCTGTTTCACACTGTCCTCCTCTACAACTAGGTCCATCTCAGTTGTAAATACCGAAGAAAAGTATTCATTAAGGACCTCTCCTATTTCTTTAGGCTCCATGCACAAATTCCCTTTTCAGTCCTTGATCAGCCCTACCCTTTCTCTGGTCATCCTCTTATTCCTCACGTATGTGTAAAAAGCCTTGGAGTTTTCCTTGATCCTATCTGCCAAGGTTTTCTCATGCCCCCTTATAGCTCTCCTAAGCTCTTTCTTCAGCTCCATCCTGGATAACTTGTATCCCTCTAGAGCCTTTTCTGTTCCTTGTTTCCTAAACCTTATATAAGCATCCTTGTTCCTCTTAACCAGTCATTCGACCTCTCTTGAGAACCAAGGCTCCCTCACTCGACCGCATCTTCCATGCCTTCTAGGGACAAACATATCGAGCACACGCAGTATGCATTCCTTAAACAATCTGCACATTTCAATAGTGCGCTTCCCTGACAGCATCTGTTCCCAATTTATGTTACCCAGTTCTTGCCTAACAGAATTGTAATTACCCTTCCCCCAATTATAAACCTCACCCTGCTGTATGTACCTATCCTTTTCCATGACTATTGTAAAAGTAACAGAGTTATGATCGCTACTGCCAAAATGCTCACCTACCAACAGGTTTAACACTTGGCCCGGTTCATTGCCAATCACCAAATCCAAAGTGGCCTCTCGTGTTGGCCTATCTACATACTGTGTCAGGAATACTTCATGAATGCACTGGACAAAATCTACTCCATCTAAACTATTACAACTAAAATGTTTACAATCAATAGTTGGAAAGTTGAAGTCACCCACAACTACAACCTGGTGACTTCTGCACCTTTCCAGTATCTGCCTCCCAATCCGCTCCTCTTCTCTGCAACTGTTAGGGGGTCTGTAAAAAAAGGCCCCAACAAAGTGACTGCTCCTTTCTTGTTCTGGACCTCAACCCAAACTGACCCTGTAGACATATCATTCTCGAACTGCCTTTCAGTAGCTGCTATACTAGCCCTGACTAGCAATGCTACTCCCCCGCCTCTTTTTCCACTCTCCCTATTTCTTTTAAAGCATCTACATCCCAGAATTTCTAACAACCATTCCTCTCCCTGAGTTACCCAAGTTTCTGTAATGGCCACAACATTGTAGTTCCAAGTACTGACCCATGCTCTAAGTTCATCCGCCTTATTTCTGATACTTCTAGCATTGAAGTATACACACCTCAAACCATCCCTGTGTCCACAATTACGTTCCATCAACCACATTTCTTTATTAACGACCTCACTCCCTGTTGTGTCTGTTGGAAGACTGAATACCTCATTCTCTGAATTATAAATCCGGTTCCCCACCCCCTGCCAATCTAGTTTAAACTATCCCGCGTAGCTCGAGCAAACCTCCCTCCCAGGATATTTGTGCTCTTCCGGTTCAGGTGCAACCCATCCTTACTGTACAGGTCCCACCTTCCCCAGAATGTGCTCCAATTATCCACATAATGGAAGCCCTCCCTCCTACACCAGCCCTTAGCCACGTGTTTAGCTGCACTCTCTCCCTATTTCTTACTTCGTTATCATGTGGCACTGGTAGTAATCCAGAGATAACTACCCTGTTTGTCCTGGACTTCAGCTTCCAACCTAACTCCCTTTACTTGTTTTTCACATTCTCAGTCCATTTTCTACCTATGTCATTGGTACCAATGTGTACCATGACTGCTGGTTGCTCACCCTCCCCCTTAAGGATCTTGAAGACACAATCCGAGACGTCACGGACTGTGGCACCCGGGAGGCAACATACCTTCCATTCGTCTCGTTCGCGTCCACAGAACCGCCTGTCTATGCCTCTTACTGTTGAATCCTCCACTACAATTGCTCTCCTATTCTGTCCCCTTCGCTTCTGTGCTGCAGGTCCAGGCTTAGTGCCAGAGACCTGTCTGCTATGGCCATCCCCTAATAGGTCATCCCCCCCAACAGTATCCAAAAAGGTATGCTTATTATTGAGGGGAACGGCCACAGGGGATCCCTGCACTATCTGTCTATTCCCTTTCCCCTTCCTGACAGTCACCCAGCTACATTTTTCCTGTACCTTGGGTTTGACCACCTCCCTATAACACCTCTCTATCACCCCCTCAGCCTCCCGAATCATCCGGAGTTCATCCAGCTCCAGCTCCAGTTCCTTAACGCAGTTTGTGAGGAGCTGGAGTTGGGTGCACTTCTCGCAGGTGAAGTCAGAGGGGACACCAGCAGTGACCCTTACCTCCCACCTTCTGCAGGAGGAGCATGCAGCTGCCCTAGCTTCCATTCCCTCTACTCTAGATTTCCAGAAGAATTTAAAAAAAGCCTTACCTTACCGACCCTCCACACAGTTTTTTTTGGTTAGAGGAGAAGGATGGGTGGGAGACACTACACGTGTGGTGTTTTGGGTTTAGCCAATGCCCGAATATATCAGTTCCTTCCTGGCTCGCACTCTCTCCACATACCCGCCGCTGAAAACAAGATGGCCTCTGCTGCACGAGGTAAGTTTTTATACTGGAGAAGAAAACAACCTTACCTTCCTGTCGGCACTCTGGCTCGCGCTGCTGCCACTGAAAACAAGACATGTTCATTTTGAAGTACAATCAAATTTGTTTTCTAGGGAAATAATTCCCCAAGAAAAGTTGAATTGACACCATTTTGTCCTCTTGCTTATTCCCAGACCTTCAGCCACTGAGAGCAAGTTGGAAGCTCAACATTCTATGATTCTAGAATTGTAGAACAGCATAGTACAGGCAGAGCCTATTCTGCCCAATGAATCTGTGCTATTTCCTTTTCAAAGAGCAATCCACTTCGTCAAACTCCTTAACTCTTTCCGCACATTCCTGTATCTATTTTTTTTCTTTTTCAGGTGTGTAACTAGTTCTATTTGAAAGTCTATGATTGAATTAACTTCCGCCTCCCAATCAGACTGTACATTCCAAATCCTCGTCTCATGTCCTGTCTAGTTCTTTTGCCAAGCACGTTAGATTTATGTCCTCTGGTTATTGACCCTTCAACTTTTGGAAACATTTATTCTGTATTTATTCCATGTAAACCCTTCCTGGTTTTAAACAGCGCCATCAAATCTCTGCTCAGCCTTGACTTCCCATGAAAAACACGAAAATAAAGAGGTTAAACAGGACTTCTAAATTAGGAAATAAGGAAAAGGCAGATAAAGTTATCAGCAAAGGCAGTTTTTGTGGAATGATGCAATTTGCCTAAAGAACTCGAAGAAGCAATCTTTCCTGTCAGGGATTTCTGATTGAGTGGCCAAAGTATAAAACTAATTGTCCTACTGTATTGTGTGCAGAGTGGATATGTTTTTCTATTGTTGTAGTCATTTGATTTGATTTATCTGTAAGCATGTAGCAAGAATGGAGCAGACCTTTAATATGCCGCAAATCCATTTGAATAGGCAACAGCAATCGATTTGTAACATGCTGCAAGTTGATATGTTGCTGTAAATACCCTTCTGTGTTGACCAGGGCTGCCTGTTTACCTCATAAATTCATAGCAGACTTAAAAGCATTTCTTACAAGGTATAGCATCAAACATAAACTGCTAGCAAACACATGAGGGCAGCCCCAGGATTGATGCCCTACTCCGTGATGAACTGTTTGATCTCTGAGGGTGGGATAGGCTACAAAGGGGTTCATTGTCATTGAACTAGAGAATGGATGTAATCATACCTCCCTGGTGGAAAGCGTATGTATGTACATTAGGAGAGGACAGCAAAAGGGTAGATGTGATCGAATTAAACTATCTACTGATATTTGAAGTTTTGGTTTGTGCATGAGGACTGGTTACTTGGACCAGGTGCTGGAGAGTACCAGGTGCCTGTGGAACCACTTCTTAATGTGAGTCAATACATCGAGGAAAAGCAAAGCAAAATGAATTATAAAAACCCTGCTAATTTCTTACTCACTTTAATTGATGAGGACCTGTTTATTGTTAAATCGAATGAGAACGGTAGGCAGCACGATTCATAAGCGTATAGTTGGCAGATTCCATCCAGAATTATAGGGTAGGTTGACTCTCTTAATCACGTGGGTTTTGGATGTTAAAGTGTGAAAAAAAATCTGAATCCCAAACCAAACCCATCTGTAATCCTGCCTGTTCCTGATTTAATGGAGCCTGTGATGGGGCATGTCGAATGGGCTACCAATAACAACTCGCTCTCGGGGGCTTAGCTGATAATTTGTAAATAATGTAATGAAGCTGCATGCTTGACATTTACCCCAACGTGTTAAACTTAACAGCGGCCAGCTAAGTTTCCCTTTGAAATTGTTTGGCTAAACGGAAGCAAGAACTCATGGATCAAAGAAGTATACATCTTTCCACTAAGCTTGCTAATTCAGTTTAGCTTCTTCATCCACCTTTCATGATCAGAGATTATCTTTAGTACCTGTAGGCCCTTCTGATCTCCTTGACCAACCACCTTTCTGATCTCCAACTCTATTCTTGTGGTCCCTTATTCCCACCAATTCTTCCAATTTCATCCATCCCCAAATAATTCTAATCTCCTCAGCCCCCATCACCTTAACTCTTACAGTGCACACATCCCTGCACCTGACTTTTCCTTTGGCTTTGATCACCATCAGTCCAGACTCTGTTCCCTCCTCTAGCATCAAATGAATCTTCTGACCTCCAATTTGTCCCTACCTCCAACTTACAGTCTTCCCTGTGGCTCAACACAACCCCAACGCCACACCTTTCTGATTACCCTGTTCCCCCTTCATGGTCCCTGTGGCCTGGTGTAAAAGCTTTTATTTCACAGTTAAACAAATGCCTTAAAACACTCATACACCTGAAACTTGTAAATGGTTTTGTAAAGCATTAACAGATTTAGACTATATTTGCTTTGCATGTCAACAATTTAAAAAACAGTTCAAACTAAGATGCAATATTTAATCACTAATCCAATGACATGACATATTTTATCATTTTCCACAGTGTGGTACCCAGTTGCTTTAATATAATTTAATAATAAAGTCGAATATATCTTGAATTAATCTTGAAGTCAGATACCAGCAAGTTACACCAGGTTTATCATACAATTATAAAAATACTTCTTAGCAATTTACTGAAGCTTTGCAAATGATTCTAATGTTGCTAATTCATTTTAATGTATTTTTTGCAGCTGATGGACCACCATGCAATAAGAATAATATTATCACTGAGAAGCAGTTAATGCAGTTTGCTGAAAAACTGGGGAGCAATTGGCAAATCTTTGCAATTAGTTGCCTTGATCTGCAATCCCAAGATATTGATAAAATTAAGGACCAAAATGCACCACCTACAATGCAAATATTCTACATGTTGCAAAAATGGAAAAATAAGGAATTGGACAATGCAACACCTTCCAATCTTCGAGAAAAACTCATAGATGCGAATATTGATCCTGATGCCCGGAATCTCCTGGAAGGTACAGCGAAATGTATTTTTATTAATACATTCATTGAGATGTTCTAGAAAAAAATGCAGATATGCTTTCCAGTGTTGTTCATTAACGAAAGAAAATGACTGGAGTGGGCATTAGAACTGGTAGGAAGACGGGCAAACTGCTACAGTTGCTAGTTTTATCCTTTACAATTCTGTTCCTTGTTTTCTGTCCCAAAAATGCAATGTTAAAATTCCTTTTAAAATTTACTGTTGTTTGTTAAGCCAACATTATTACAATTTGAGACAAACATGGGATTTTAAAATTCTCCTCTCCAGTTGCCTCATTATCTCAGTTGGAGTTAACTCATCAGTGGAACAGCTAAACTCTCACAATGTTTTCTGCTTGTTGCATCTAGTGCAGTCCTCATTGGGAAGGGTCTGTCGGAAGGGAACGGTCCCACTGCGTCCAATGTTCCATTCTAACTAATGACCATGGGATTTATAAACTATGCTGCTAATAAGCACCTCAATCAGTTAGAAACTAAACTCAGGAACATATTACAGAGATGAGTTTAAACTGTTGAAAGCCCCAAGTGCATTGATTACCTCTACATGGAACGTGTTTTATACTGACCATTACAAATACTAGGAGCAGATGTAACCAAGAAATTTATATACAGGCTTAATTTACAATACAGTCTACACAACAGATAACATGGACATTTTAAAAAATTTGTACTGTTCTTGTCTCTGTTCCAAATATCAAAATGGAGAGGCTGATTACATAAATAAATGGAAGTAGTTTGGTTCTGAGTTGATCGGAATTAAGCCAGTCATTCATAACCCTGAAACAGCCTAGCCAGTTAATCAAACTGTAAAAATTTGTAACTCAGCTTAATTTTCTAGTTTCCCTATTGTATAGCGCTGTATAACTGCTCTTGATCTTGACTTGACTCCTCAAATGGACAAGACCTGAAATCAGAATTAGTGCAGACAGGCCCTGATAGACCAGAATTTCTCTGGGAAGGTGGACAACTGCTTATTGAGCTAATACACCAGTGGAAAATAGTTAGAATTTCTCTTCGTAGTCATTTAAGTGAAAGTTGAATAGGAAAAATTAAAACTCTTCATTTTCACAATTAAAAATATCTCCTGCAGAGATAATAACACTAATCATTTACAATTGGTGCATGAAGGCAGAATGATATTTTGTTGGGAATTGCAGGATTCATAACCTGCATTGAACACAGCACACACAGTTGAGCTTGGAGCTTATTTCTGCTCAAACCTATATTCCCACCCACACTGAAACCTTTCACCACCTTGCTTAACAAAAATCTGTCTACTTTTACCTTAAAAATATTCCAGGACTCTGTTTCAGGAAGAGCATTCCAAAGATTTGCAACTTACTGAGAGAATTTCTTTTGCCTCATCTTTGCTTTAAATGGGCAACCTCTGATTTCTGAAGTAATCCTGATTTATAGATTCTCTCAGAAGAAGGATCATTCTTTCCACCTTTACCCTGTCAAGACCTCTCAGGATTTTAGGTGTCACAATCAATATCTTTCAATTCTTATTTCTCTTCAGGCTAGCCTGTCCAACCTTTCCTCATATGTTCTGTTTCTCCTGTTCAGAAGGACAGATTAAGAGCTAAAATCGTGAATTTAAAATATATGGATGGACCAGGAGTTTCTACTTGTTTGCATTTGTCCAGTCATGAATCCGGTGTAAAAGCTTGTGGAATTTCAAGCACAAATTACTTTCATTACAATTCGGTTTCAATGTTCTTTTGTATTCATTTAGAAAATATCCTGCCAGATTTCTTCCCTGCACACAAACTAGCCACACCACAGAACAAAATTAAAATGGCATTTTGGGATCAAGATATTTTCGGCAGTACTACTCAAACTGGCTAATGGGCAGAGAACAGCAAGTGGTGGTCAGGGATTCTTTTTCAGGTTGGCAACCAGTAACCAGTGCGGCTGCACAGGGATCAGTGCAACGACTACAACTGTTCACAATACATATATTGATGACTTGGAGGAAGGAAGCGAATGTACTGTAGCCAAATTTGCAGACAGAACAAAAGTAGCGGAGAGGCAAGTTGCAAGAATGTTACAGTTTACTGAGAGATATTGACAGCTTAAGTAAGTGGGAAAGAAACTTGGCAAAGGGGTGTACAGTATGAGCAAATGTGACATTGTTCATTTAAGAAGAGAAAACAAAAGAACATAATTATTTAAACAGAGAAAAACTGTATAAAGCTGCAACACAAAGGGCCCTGGGGTAATCTTGCATGGAATCCAGAAAGCTAGCACCTACGCACAACAGATATTCAAGAAGGTGCATGGAATGTTAGTCCTTATTTAAAGGGAATTGGAGTATAAGTGTAGGGAAATGTTACTGCAACTGTACAGGGTGCTGGTGAGACCACGTCTGCAGTACTGTGAGCAGTTTTGGTCCCCTCATTTAAGGAAAAATATAATTTCATTGGAAACAATTCAAAGAAGGTTCACTTAGATGATTCCTGGTCAGGAGGGACTATCTTATGTGCAAAGGTTGGGACTCTACTCATCGCAGTTTAGAAGAATGAGAGGTGATCTCATTGAAACATACAGGATTTATAAGGAGCTTTACATGGTAAATGCTGAGAGAATATTTCCCCTCATGAGAGAGTCTAGGACCAGGGGCTATATTCTCAGAAAAAGGGGCACCGATTTAAGGCTGAGGTGAGAAGGAACTTCTTCTCTGATTGTTGAAAATCTTTGGAACTTACCACAAAGAGTTCTTGGGGTATTTTAAGGCTAAGATAGACAGATTGTTGATCAGAAGGGGAATCAAGGGTTGTGGGAAAACACAGGAAAGTAGATGTGAGGAATGAATGGTGGAGCAGGTTCGAGGGGCTGAACAGCCTACTCCTGTTCCATTTTTTATGGTCTCATGGACTATATCAAATTACTGCTTTCAACTTTTAATTGTTATATCTACTATGAACCAGCACAATCAGTGTTTTAGAACAAAATTTTAATTAATTAATTAGTTACTTTAAAGAAGTGATGATCTAAAATACTGAATGTGCTGGTTCATAGCAGATATGACAATTAGCAATATGTGATTGATTTTTATCAGAAACCGAAAAAAATACTTCCTGAAACTAGTTACACTTTTAATTTGTACCTAACTTGTGTCAGAATGAAAATTATATCCCAAAGTTAAATTCTTTCTCTTCTTAGAACTTTTATACACGAGACAGTTGAAAACAAAATTAATGAGAATATTATCACAGACTTAATAGTAATCAAATTATCAAGAGACTTAAAAATACCTTGCAAATTTCTTGAATTAAGTTGATTGAATTTTAAGCAGAAGTATTAGTCCTGAATTTCCACAGGAATTGTCTCCATTTCCCATCATAGTACGGTGAGAATGGTGAGGCCCTCAGGTAATGGCTGATTCCACCCAATTACAGCATTTCTCCAAAGCTTCTGTTTGCCTCCTATCAGAGTTAGCAAAGGAGATTGGGTGAGCTGACTTAATCGCTGTACAAGTGGGATGGGTTTTGAGTGAATTAAATTCTCACCCATTGTGTTCTAACTATTTATTGCAAAACATAGTTGAACTGGACTATGGCTATAATTTTAAATGCACTTATCCAGAATCTCTGTACCATTAGTTTATGACCCAGGTTGATTTAAAATACAGTGGGAATCTCCTTACGCATTTGTTCAAGTCTGCCTTTTTGTTGTTTTCTTTATTTATCATTATTTTGTTTTTGTTGTCCTCCCCCAGGTTTCTGTAATCCATAAAGTTGTATGAAGAACATGGTGAGCAGACTAAGTGAGGAAACATCTTTAAGAAACATGATGTAAACTCTGCCACAATCAGTTGCAGTTTGCTTATTTGCAAGTTACATCTTTACATTGTCCATTTTGTAAAAAAAGCAAGAATTTGGTGAAAATGTAATTTTACACTATTATCTGAACTAAGCAACTCAATGGAGAAATTGCTTTTACAAGCACACTAAATAAAATTGGCACATGTAGATATTTCTGCCTTCAAAATGTAGAACTTTGCCTATCTCTTACACGCAATAAGCATCACTTGAATATAATGTAAAGTTTTCTAGATTCTTAAAAAGAAAAATCTAGTGTAAATTGTGGTCATAAAATGTGGAACATTTGTACAAAGTTCTGAGTACTTGGAGCCTACTTTTATATATATTTAGAATTACAGTTGCATAGCATAATGTTTTTTCACAGGATAATTACAACAAATCAACTTTTCTATGAAGCAATAATTTCTTTCTTTCTAATTCAAACCTGGGCAAACTATGACCTACAGACCAAATGCAGCCCTGGAGACATTGTTGAGTTGGTTTTAGCATTTTCTTACCAACAGAGGATTGGCATGTGACAGAGAATCATCCTCTTTTAGAGATGTCCTCTCTGGACTAATCTGGGGATCTGCGTTGGGACATACAAAACAACAAACTGGCCAACACAGATGGTTTATGCATCAGGGAAAACTGAAGATCATATCAGTTCACTGCAAGATAATCCATAGAAATGTCAAAATAGCAGGACCAATAGGAGATGGCATTAAGTGCCAACATGTTTTCTGTCATGTGCATCACCAATGAAAAGGGTCAACCAACAGATAGCTTTTAAGTTCTTCAATCAAAATCTTCAACAAGTAGATGGGCAACCACTCCTGAGAATTCATTTTAAAAACAGTCTTCAAACTGGAATTCCAGATTCAGTAGATAATATCCAAGAGACAAAGAGTTGTACAGCATGGAAACAGACCCTTCGGTCAAACTCGTTCATGCCGACCAGATATCCTAAATTAATCTAGTCCCATTTGCCAGCATTTGGTCCATATACCCTTCTAAATGCCTTCTAAATGTTGTAATTGTACCAGCCTCCACCACTTCCTCTGGTAGCTCATTTCATACACACACCGCCCTCTGCGTGAAACTGTTCCCCTTAGGTCCCTTTTAAATATTTCCTCTCTCACCTTAAACCTATGCCATCTAGTTTTGGGCTGCCCCACCTGGGGGAAAGGACCTTGGCTATTCACCCTATCCATGTCCCTCGTGATTTTATAAACCTGTATAAAGTCACCCCTCAGCCTCCGACACTGCAAGGAAAATAGCCCCAGCCAATTAAGCCTCTCCGTATTGCTCAAACACTCCAACCGTGGCAACATCCTTGCAAATCTTTTCTGAACCCTTTCAAGTTTCACAATATTTTCCTGTAGCAAGGAGATGAGAATTGCACGCAGTATTCTGAAAGTGGCCCTGCCAATGTCCTGTACAGCCACAGCATGACCTCTCAACTCCTATATTCAATGTTCTGACCAATAAAGGTAAGCATTACAAACGCTGCCTTCACTATCCTATCTACCTGCAACTCCACTTTCAAAGAACTATGCACTCCAAGGTCTCTTTGTTCAGCAACTCTCCCCAGGACCTTAGCATTAAGTGTAATAATCCTGCCCTGATTTGCCTTTCCAAAATGCAGCACCTCACATTTATCTAAATTAAACTCCATCTGCCACTCCTCAGCCCATTGGCCCATCTGATCAAGGTACTATTGTACGCTGAGGTAACCTTCTTTGCTGTCCACTACACCTCCAATTTTTCTGTCATCTGCAAACTTACTAATCATTCCTCCTATATTCACATCCAATTCCTTTATATAAATGACGACAAGCAGTGGACCTGGCACCGATCCTTGCAGCACACTGCTGGTCACAGGCATCCAGTGCGAAAAGCAGCCTTCCGCCTCCACCCTCTGAATCCGACCTTCGAACCAATTTTTTATAAAAATGGTTAGTTTTCCCTGTGATCTAACCTTGTTAACCAATCTACCCATGTGGAACATTGTTGAACGCCTTATTGAAGTCCATATAGGCAATGTCCAAAGCTCTGCCTTCATCAATTTTCTTCATCACTTCTTCAAAAAAGTTCAGTTCAGTTAGTGAGACATAATTTTCCGTACATTTCTTCTAAATTCTCAATATCCAGTTATATTTTGCAGTCTCACTAAAAAATTATTAATCTTTCTTTTGCTTTTTTCCCAGCAATGTTCCATTTTGAGAAGCCCCTTATAGGCAATTTTCCAGAAAAAGACGTTTATATTTTGCCAGAACACTATGTTTCACCTTATCTCATTCAAGGCTTCATCTTCATAACTAGACCACTATGCCTCTGGCAGGCTGTTATTTTCATTGAAACTGTTTGTTTCCATCTCTTGGTTGTATGAAGGTATTTTAAGAAAAAAAAAACTGTGCAAATCTTGCTTTCTTCGTTTAGGTCATGCCATTGCAAAGTTTAATAGGCAGTTTTGTTAATCTTTTGAACTGAATTTGTTTATTAGGGTTTATTTTTATCTATGCAGCCTTCTTCAATTGTTGCAGTCCATGGTGCCATTAGGTAGAGAGCAGTTTAGTCCAATGATAGTGTACCATCATTAATAATAATGACATATTTCTGAGACAGTAAACATGTGACTTGGAGGGGAACTTGCAGAGGCTAGTGTTCCTGTACCTGCTGTCCTTGTCCAAGTGATAGAGATTGCGGGTTTGGAAGGTGTCACCAAAGCAGTATTGATGAGTGACTGTAGTGTACGTTACAGAAAGTACTTTGTGAGTCTGTGAGTGAGCTACAGTGTGAGTGAGTAAATGTTCAAGGCGATGGTTGGGTTGGAGATGAAGTGAACTGTTTTGTCCAGGATAGAGCTGAGGTTCTTGAATCCAAAGGAGCTACACTTATCAGATTAGTGGGAAATATTCCACCATGAGCTTGAGTTGTTTCTTGTAGATGGTGGGCAGGCTTTGGGGAGTCACAGAAGGTTAGGAAATGCACTGTTAGAGTATCTCTGAACATAATTACAGGCCCTAAGAAACAGTAGTGATGGGATCCTCATAAACTCTGAATCAGATGGAAAGTAAGATAGGAAATATTTCTGTACCTGCAGGCCTTGTCCAAGTAATAGAGATTATGGGTTTGGAAGGTGTAACCAAAGCAGCATTGATGACTGACTGCAGTGTACATTCTAGAAAGTAATTTGTACTTTGTGAGTTTGTGTGTGAGCTACGGTGTGAGTGGATAAATGTTTAAAGTGATGCTTGGGTTGGAGATGAAGTGAACTGTTTTGTCCAGGATAGGCAATGAAAGAGGTCATTTGGCCCGAAGACATTACCAAATATCATAGTTGACATTGTTGAGATCTTGGGCTTCACTGGCAATGATTCTATTCAGTATGGTTTCAGCACGTGGGGAATTTCTGGGCAGTGTACTGATGTGGGGCATCAATTATCTCTTTGCAACACCATGGTATGCCCTAACTAGGTTTCAGAACAAATTGAAGGGACTGCCCAGCATGATTAAGCCCGAGTGCTGCAACCTGCTTCTACTTAACTGTAGGAATATTTTTTATACTCTAACATTCTGTGATTAGGAAGACTTCTCAAAGGAATGTCCAGACTTTTCAGTAAGGTTGCTTTCCATTTAATATCCAAAAGTGGTTGCAGAAAACAAGGGAAGGAGAGCAGACAACTGCAAAATGTACGTACACAAAATAATGGGCCAAAAAAGGCATTGAAAGCAAATTAAAATGGCTAAACAAAGGACATCTTCGATGTCACTTGTGAAATCAGTGATAAACAGTTTTAAGGTACATGTTCTAAAGGCAGGAGGCCAGTTTGAAACAGTGCTGTTTAGACAGGGATACAGCAATGTTGTGGTCCAGGTCAAGTTGCAACAAAAACAAAATTCTGAATTTTATTTTAAAAATGGGCCAAATGCCCCAGTACATATATGTATTACAAATTGATCTCAATATTTTACGTTCCCACATTTAGCACTTAAAGGCCCCAGCACATCGAAGTGGAAAACTGTAGGTGAAAAGTAATAACTTATAACAAAATGGCGTGTGAATGCCTCATATTTCTAGTCAGTCCCTTGGGATCAAGAATAACTTGCTTCCACTTTATTATAATATGTTCTCATTTATTGACAAACTGTGATAAGGAGACTCTGTCACATGCAGAGTAATTGGTGCTTGAAGCGTCGGACAGAGGTGAGATGTTTGGAAGTTTGTGTGGTCTCTCTAATGCCTCAACTGTCTCTCTACATGCTGCCACCAAAATCTTTTGATGTGCTTGTTGCCTTCTCAAATAGATCTTCTCCATTTTGATTGGTCACAAGTTCGGTACACGCATGAACTGGCAGTGATGTTTGATGTCTTCAGGAATGCTTTAAATGACATCCATAAAGTATTTCTTTCACCCTCCAGAAACTCTCCTGCTGCAACTGAGCTCCAAGTAGAGCAAGACTGGTGTCGGAACCAGAAACAACATCCTGCCCAGACGAGCTGGTTTTGCATGTGAATAAGTGACTGCATGAGGGGCATTTGTGTATCTTGTTGTATAATGATTTTGATGACAGCATAACAGATTGTGTGAAAACATTTGTGCCTGTAATGTCTTGTGCATGACAGTGGGGCTTAAAACAGTGGAAGTAGGGGTACATCAGGAGCCCAAGGCTGTAGGTGGCCCACTGTGCTTGGATTGAGAGCAGGCCTGCTGTGCTCAGCTCGGAGGCGAGGAAAGGAGCTAGGGTCCAGACATACAGTAGCAACAGCTCCTGTTATTTCTGTTCCTACCCCTCTATTACACAGGATGGCTTATAGCAGCAAGTTACTGCCACTCTTTTGTGTTGTGAATTCCTTAACTTAGAGATTTCACATCAAAAAGAATTTACATTTTATTAATTTTGCATAATGTTACAGTGCTGATAAACAATTGGAACAGAGTTTTACATTACTAATTTTGAGTTTCAGGATTTCCAAGGTATTTACAAATGAAGGAAACCACATTTCACAAATTTACAACATCATTAATACACAAGTAATGTTACTTATTACTAATTGTTGGCTTTGTTTCAATATAATGTTTGGGCAAAGCCTTTAAGCTTGGCAGAAATACCCTAATGGGTTCCTAGTTTCTACTTCCATCTTTGACATTACTGAGTATGAGATCTGGTGCTTCTGATGACATAATGAAAATATTACTGCAAATGTTTGAGGCCATTCTAAGACGACAGTGAATCTTTCCCTGTTCTCCTCAGTGCCATCATCTGAATCTTCAATAGTAAATTCCCTTTGCTAATCGCAATATGTTTTGTCAATAAGATTTTTCAGACACTGAAACAGGGTTTGGGAGATATTGTGGCATTCCCTAACATGATTTTGTAATTATGTGGTAATGTCACAATATTGTATTTTCTCCTCACTATGTACCATTTCAAATATAAGTTCTGAAACTTTCAAAATGATCTAGTCACTCTGTAATTGCAATTCAGCCATCATAGTCATCAGTAGAACTGTCAAAGAAGTGAGATGCTTCTTCTATGATTTATTTTGAAAGCTTTTATGTTTGTCTTTAAATTTTTTGTTAATGAGTACGAATACAGGGAATTGAATATTTTTATACATTGGGCTACCTGCAACTAGACCCAGGTCATATATACTGGGCTGATGTTTAAGAAGAAACAGTTTGCATTCTGTCCCATGGACTTGCCTTAACCATAGAACTGCACCAACATAACTTTTTTAATTTCCATTGGCCATTCTTTTTTATGACCTGTCTGAATGTGTCGAATTTGTGTCAAATAATGCGTATCATTGTTCTATGTATCCAATCTGTTTCACAGTGAATATTTCTATAAGTACATATTTTTCCAGGACATGGTGATTCAGGATGAATATTATGTAAATAAAACATATAAATTGCTAAAGCATCTAAGAAGAGAAAGCAGAGTTAATGCTTTGAGTCCAGTGACACTTCTTCAGAACTGATGGTAGCTTGGAAAAGGTGGAATATATGCTGATGACAGGGGAGGGGAGTGGAGTGGGCTTAGTGATCACACAATCTGTGTTTCATCTCCCCAGTGAATAGGGTCCACATTGTGAGCAGCAAATACAGACTAGATTGAGTGAGGTGCAGCTAAATTGCTGCTCCATATAGAAGGTGTGTCTGGAGCCTTAGATAGTGAAGAGGGAGTAGGTAAACAGGCAAGTGGTGTGCGTTCTGTGATTTTTAGGGAAAGGTGCTATGGGGATGTGAGGAGACGTTGGGAGCAAAGGAGAAGTGAGCCAGGTGTCCCAGACAGAACAGTCCCTGCAAAAGGTTGACAAGGGATAGAAGGTGGTGGCAGCAGTTCCGTGGAAGGGTCACTGAACTCAAAATATTAAATCTGCTTTCTCTCCACAGATCCTGCCAGACCATAAATGAAGGAGAAGAATTAGGCCATTCTGCCCATCAAGTTTTCTCCACCATTTGTTCATGGCTGATACTTTTCTCAACTACATTCTTGTATAAGACCATAAGATATAGAACCTGCTGCATTTTCTCCAGCAATTTCTGTTTCAGATCTTCAGCGTTCACAGCTCTTCATTTAATTTGAAACACTATTTCATCTCTGTTCCTCCCAGGTTTTGATTTGTAAATATTTGGTCAATGCACGCTGTTCTTAAGTGATGGAAGAGCTATTCCTGGCCTCAATTTCACTAGGAACTGTTTGTTATTGCACTGTCGCCTGTTGACATGCTGCTCTCAAGCATGTGCCCAGCATACCCTGACATGATAGGGTATGTCTTCCAGGATAGAAATGGGAGCGTGGGATCCGGAAAATTGCCGGCTCCTTGCCGACAATCCAATCATTCGTGACGAGATGATAGGGCATTGTTTTTAATTAATTAAAACAGGAAGTGTTGAAACAATGAACAGATCAGGGGATAACTTTTCAGACAGAAACAGAGTTAGGGACTTCTCATTCGAACTGGGCATTGTTTGTGATGAACAACTAAATAAAAGTCAATTCACAGCAAGAACACAAAGCGCTCGACGAAAACGAGGTAATTTCGGAGACAGAACCCGCGTGATGACTCTTCCTCCTATAGCCTGTAAACAAGTCCGGAGACAGTAGGAGATCAGGGCGAGGAGGATTTCCTCATAAAACAGAAAGTGCGGCAGAAACTCAGCAGCATCTGTGCAGAGACAGGGAGACAGAGTAATCGTTTCGAATCCAACGTGACTCTTCCACGGATTTCCCATTTGCTGTCATCTAGTGGCTAAACGCTGCAGAAAACCACTGGAATTCTCAATCTATTCGCATACACGACACAATGATATATCAGAGCTCACATGAGAATGACAGGTTGATGGTTACACCGCATGGGGAGTAGCCGAATGAAAAAGCACGATTGTGAAAGGCGGTGGGTGTCCTTGAATAGCCATTTGTATGAGGGAGAGTTTAGAAACTCCAACATAAAGTACACACGGCCGCTTTTTAATTGTGGAGTTGCAGATCCGGACCGAGATAGGAACTCCACTTTCGGCCACTTTAGTTTTGTGTAGGGGTTTTGCACATTTGCTTCTGAGTGGTTATGTTGGAGGAGCAAATGACAGGTTACAATCTCACCAGACACTGCGAAATGACAGTGAAACGTAAAACACTCCTATCATTGTTAATAACAAAACCGCAGATAATGAGTACTTTGAGATAAAAGGTACTGCAGATGCTGGAGAATCCGAGATAACAAGGTGTGGGGCTGGATGAACACAGCAGGCCAAGCAGCATCAGAGGAGCAGGAAAACTTGACGTTTCGGGCCTAGACCCTTCATCAGAAATGGGGGAGGGGAAGAGGGTTCTGAAATAAATAGGGAGAGAGGGGGAGGCGGATAGAGGATGGATAGAGGAGAGGATAGGTGGAGAGGAGGCAGACAAGTCGAAGAGGTGGGGATGGAGCCAGTAAAGGTGAGTGTAGGTAGGGGGGTAGGGAGGAGATAGGTCAGTCCAGGGAGGACGGACAGGTCAAGGGGCCGGGATGATGTTAGTAGATAGGAGATGGGGGTGGGGCTTGAGGTGGGAGGAGGGGATAGGTGAGAGGAAAAACAGGTTAGGGAGATGGAGATGAGCTGGGCTGGTTTTGGGATGCAGTTGGGGGAGGGGAGATTTTGAAGCTTGTGAAATCCACATTGATACCATTGGGCTGCAGGGTTCCCAGGCTGAATATGATTTGCTGTTCCTGCAGCCTTCGGGTGGCATCACTGTGGCATTGCAGGAGGCCCAGGACGGACATGTCATCTGAGGAATGGGAGGGGGAGTTGAAATTGTTTGCGACTGGGAGGTGCAGTTGTTTGTTGCGAACTGAGCGCAGGTGTTCTGCAAAGCGGTCCCCAAGCCTCTGCTTGGTTTCCCTGATGTAGAGGGAGCCACAACGGGTACAGCGGATGCAGTATACCACATTGGCAGATGTGCAGGTGAACAGCTGCCTGATGTGGAAAGTCTTCTTGGGGCCTGGGATTGGGGTGAGGGAGGAGGTGTGGGGGCAGGTGTAGCACTTCCTGCGGTTGCAGGGAAAAGTGCCGGGTGTGGTGGGGCTGGAGGGGAGTGTGGACCGGACAAGGGAGTCGCGGAGGGAGTGGTCCCTCTGGAAGGCAGATAAGGGTGGGGAGGGTAAAATATCTTTGGTGGTGGGGTCTGATTGCAGATGGCGGAAGTGTCGGAGGATGATGCGTTGGATCCGGAGGTTGGTGGGGTGGTACGTAAGGACGAGGGGGATTCTTTTGTAGGACCGCAACTTCCCCCCCACAGTGGTCAAGTACGCCCTCGACCGTGTCTCCCGCATTTCCCGTAACTCATCCCTCACGCCCCGATCCCGCAATAATAACCAAAAAAGAATCCCCCTCGTCCCTCCTCCCTCCTCCCTTAACCCAATCCCAGGCCCCAAGAAGACTTTCCACATCAGGCAGATGTTCACCTGCAGATCTGCTAATGTGGTATGCTGCATCTGCTGTACCCGTTGTGGCTTCCTCTACATCGGGGAAACCAAGTGGAGGCTTGGGGACCACTTTGCAGAACACCTGCGCTCAGTTCGCAACAAACAACTGCACCTCCCAGTCGCGAACCATTTCAACTCCCCCTCCCATTCCTCAGATGACATGTCCGTCCTGGGCCTCCTGCAATGCCACAGTGATGCCACCCGAAGGCTGCAGGAACAGCAAATCATATTCAGCCTGGGAACCCTGCAGCCCAATGGTAACAATGTGGATTTCACAAGCTTCAAAATCTCCCCTCCCCCAACCGCATCCCAAAACCAGCCCAGCTCATCTCCACCTCCCTAACCAGTTTTTCCTCTCACCTCAAGCCTCACCCCCATCTCCTATCTACTAACATCATCCCGCCCCCTTGACCTGTCCATCCTCCCTGGACTGACCTATCTCCTCTCTACCCCCCCACCTACACTCACGTTTACTGGCTCCATCCCCGCCTCTTCGACTTGTCTGCCTCCTCTCCACCTATCCTCTCCTCTATCCATCCTCTATCCACCTCCCCCTCTCTCCCTATTTATTTCAGAACCCTCTTCCCCTCCCCCATTTCTGATGAAGGGTCTAGGCCCGAAACGTCAAGCTTTCCTGGTCCTATGATGCTGCTTGGCCTGCTGTGTTCATCCAGCTCCACACCTTGTTATCTATAATGAGTACGTTGCTGTGTTTGAAGAATCCAGGGCAGGCAAACCCTGAAGACCTGAAACTAAGACAGAAAGTTGCGAATTATTGCTATATCTAAAGATGCATATCTACATTTATCACATATGAAGTAGATGTTATTTCTAAAATCTGCTGTACGTTACAAGAAAGGCACAGCAGGAGATGAGAAGGGCGCTGGTAGAGAATCACTGACCTCACACTTCCCCCTCAGCGTTGTTCCCTTTCTGCTCTCTATTCTGCTTTCCATGAATAGCCCTCGTTTCCTCAGAATTCGAATCAAATTGTGATTTTCCAACCGCTCAGATTGAAAGTGTCGTTTCGAATTTGAAAGCTGACATTTAAAGACGGTATTTTCTCACTGCCCGCGTTTACTGAAAGCTGCGAATCCCCCGTTTACTGGGGGCGGGGGGCTGGTTTCTGTTCCAGAAACTTAACTTCACCCACACGAGGATTAGGATAATTTCTGTCGAATTCCTCCTACTGCGCCTGCATGAAAGTTGAGGCGCTGCGTCGACAGGCTGTACGCACTCAGCTCCAGCAAAGTGTTTGCCATTTCCATCCCTAACAACGCCCAGGAAATTCCCCTCCTTTGAAACTGCTGTCAATGTGCAGGAAATAGCTGGCTGTGTTCTAAAGGCTGCATTTGGTAACATGAGTTAGATGTGAAATAATAGGACAAGAAGACACAGGCCGTATCCGTGTACTTGAAGTCGCCACTAACCTTTAGATTTCTTGCGATTTTTAATTTGATTTTTCAGGAAAAGACACTGCCATTTTATGAAGCTGTAGCACATATGGGTGTGGAATTCCAGAATTGTCACAGCCGCTGTATCCTTAAAATTAAAGGGGTATTGATTTTACGATATCAATGTGTTTGTGCTAGTCATTTTCGTACATAATTTGATTGCCAGATTCTTAGAAATCCTGGGGTTACAATTGGCCAGAAACTCAACCGGACGCGCCACATAAACGCAATGGCTACAAGGCTACAAGAGCAAGTCAGAGGCTAGGAATACTGCTGCGCAACTCACCTCCCGACTCCCCATAGCCTGTCCATCATCTACAAGGCCCACGTCAGGAGGGTGATAGGATTCTCTCCACTTTTCTAGATGGCTACAGCTCGAATAACACTCAGGAGGCTTGACACCATTTAGGACAAAGCAGCCCACTTGATTGGCACCACATCCAGAATCATCTTTTCCCTCCATCACCTACCCTCAGTAGCAGCAGTGTGTATAATCTACAAGGTGCACTGCAGAAATTCGAAAAAACCTTAGACAGCACCTTCCAAATCCATGACCACTTCTATCTAGAAGGACAAAGGCAGCAAATTTATGGGAAAGCCACCACCTGCAAAGTCCTCTCTACGCCACTCAACATCCTGACTTGAAAATATATCACTGTTCCTTCACTTTTGCTGGGTCATTATCCTGGAATTCCCTCCCTAAGGGCATAGTGGGTCAACCTACAGCACCTGGACTGTGATGGTTTAAGAAGGCAGCTCACCACCACTTTGTGAAGGGCAACTGAGGATGAGCAATAAATTCAGTCCAGGCAATGATGCGCATGTCCCATGAGTGAATAATAAAAAGGTTTGAAGAAGGATCACTGGACCCAAAACAGTAACTCTGCTTTTCTCTCCACAGATGCTGCCAGACCTGTTGAATTTCTCTGGCAATTTCTGTTTTTGTTTCAGATTTCCAGCATCTGCAATTCTTCAATTTTTTAAAGTTTTTTTTTAGAAATGTGACGGTTTCCCCTAGTGACAAAGCATTACATGCAAAATCCCCAAATCCTAAAGCCTGCTCTCCCAACATGGAAGCTCTTAAGGTCAACTTTCTGCAGAAGGAGGTACCTGGCTTATGACATGGCCAGCTCATTAAAATGTCTGCAGTAGGGTTGCCAACACTGGACATATTCTTGGAATTTTAATCACATGGCCTCCTGCGAGCAACACTACCCAGGTTGCCCATCGTGATCACCTGCACAAAACACACCTTGACACATCAAACAGAAAGGGAGCAGACGTTTCTGTTACTTGATTGGCATCGAGATTTCAACAAGTCAATAGCCTTTATTCCAATGTTCAATATTAAAATCACTAATAAGCCAAAATGTTCAATGAATCATCTCTTAAAAACAACACAATATTTTTTGTGCATGGGTTAGTTTCTTGAAGGTTCAGTTTTAATTCCTGAAGACTTCAGGGCAATCCAAGTCTCCAATCCGCATTCACACCAGGTGCAGCATCCATATTGGAAAATTAAAATGCAAACAATCACAGTGAGATAAGTCTGAGGCAAGACTTGTTTGTTCATCTATCACCACTTTACAAGGAAGCTGAGTATGAGTGTCCAAGCATGCTTCTGGATCTACTCCATGCTTAACTGCTGAGCTGCATTGCAGAAGCAACCTCTAAACTGGCTCTGTGCCACGTCCAGAATATTCAGTAGGATGGAATGAACATGTCAGCTGCAGTTTTCTGAATGCACAGCAGTCTAGATGGCCCCACCTCTTTTGATACCTCTTATTGAGACTGAGTTTGGAGGAGGGCAGCGTCTTTCTCTGGACCCACTACACCCCAGGTGACAACGTAAATTTCATTATTTTACCCAGTTCCTGGTATGGTCAATTGCACGCTTTCTCTGAGTTAGACATAAAATTAAAAAAGATCCATCAACCAGGCTTCTTTGATAAACACTATTATTCATTTATTATACACAAAGCCTATTTAATGACTTTGAAAAACTGGTTAATACACTTAGTTTGGAATATGTAAACATAAACATTTATCGCTCTAAATAACCCAAAACACAGACACCAAAGAAAGAAAAAAAATGGATTTCTCTCCACAGAGATTCACTTTGGGGAAAATAATAATCATTTGCAACCAATGCAGTTCATGAAGGAAAAAGACAAAACAATGTAGAATGTTCAGAATATTGTGGCTGGTGTTCTGGTGCACAAATATAGATACGGCTAAATACAGGCAGTTGTCTCTGGGATCTTTGCCAATGCAGCTTGTTAATAAAGCACTGTATTGAAGGTTCTTCCGGATGCTCTTCAGGAGGACAATCAAGCTTCAGACTGGAAGAGGAGCCCAGATACTATCTTGCATTACAACAAAAGAATATTTAGACACAGGAGTGCTGAGCAGGGATGCTGTTTTCCTTCCCTGATTCATACAATCCCTACAGTGCAGATAGAGGGTGTTTGACTCATCAAGTCTGCACTGGCCCTCCAAAGAGCATCCCATCCTGTCCTCATAATCCTGCATTTACCATGGCTAATCCACCTAGCCCACACATCCCTGGATACTATGGGCAATTTAGCATGGCCAATCCACATAACCCACACATCTTTGTACTGTGGAAGGAAACCAGAGCACCCATAGGAAACCCACGCAATCACAGGGAGAACATGCAAACTCCACACAGACAGTTACCCAATGCTGGAATCGAAACTGGGTCCCAGGCAGTATGAGGCAGCAGTGCTAACCACTGTGCCACTAAACTGCCCCAATTGGCCACCATTGGCCAATAACTGAAAAATCCAAATAACCACCACAGCAGAAGCTGAAAGCAGACAGTGTAAACCCAGGCATGGCAGTCTGCAGTAAACAACTATTTCAAGATGTGGCTTTCAAGGAATGCCTCATTAAAAATAATCCACTGTCCTTTCTATAACCTAAACCAATGCAAGTATCCTTTAAACTTAAGTGCCCTGAAGTTACTAAATCTGAAGCTACACAACAATGGACCTTCTTTGTCTGTCAGGCAGACCTTCTGCCTGCCCAGATCTCCATCAAAAATTGTTGATCTAGCCCATTGTTTCCAGATCCTGTCTGACTTGTATCCCCAGTGCTTCATTCCCAGCCAACTTACACAGCTTCTGGAAGGGGTATGTTTCTGGGTGGAGGGAGGGTGAGGGTGTGTAGCCAAAATGGAAAGTCAAGCTGAGATCGGAACAAAATCAATCATATTATTATCAAGTGGCACAGCAAGTTGTTCTTAAGTCCTATGTTTTTACCAATGTATGGCATTTTAATGAATTTTAGCCATAAACAATGTAGTGTTATCAGTCATTAGCTCCAGCAAGGATTTAGCCAAACATTGTACCACACCAGTCTAATATTTGGCATACCTGCTTAAATGATCCTAATCAATGACCTATAAGGCAAGAAGGAAATTGTTTTGGGTAGGTAAAACAAAGTCAGAGTTAGAAAAAGATGCTGCTCTGGAATTTTTTAGAAAATTATACATAACAATTATGCAGTCTAGTTAGTTTTCAGTGGGATTTCCCTCAATTTTGGAATGATTCTTTTTAGCAAGTTGGTAATGGGTTATTTTAAAGGAATCATCTGATCTGCAGTTTCACAGAGAGGATTAATGAGTGGAAAGGAAGCTGCTAAAACCATGTCATTACCTTACATCTGCAGCAAATTGCATTCCACGAATTAAATTTGTCTTGAGCAAGAATAGAGAGTTTTCAAGAATTATTTGTTAGTTTGTTACTTTTCCCAACTCCATTGGCTGCTTTTATTCTTCTGAATCTTTTGTGCCAATAAAACAATTGATGTTATACAAGTAGGTGCAAAGGTTGTACATCAGCATTGTCCATTCGTCAGATTTAAGGCTACATTATGTCACTCCCATTACTCTACCATCACTTGGAAAAGTTTCTGACTACCTTGATCAGTCTGAAACAGTTTGAGTTAACATCTCTTCTTGTATGTCTGGCAGTCAGTGCAATACAAATAAACGTTACTTCATTGAAAAGAAAATTCAATCACTATCAGTGACCCCATCAGTAAGCTTGCTGTCTGGCGATCTTTTGCCTGATTATCTCTCAACCTTAGCTTGATGATTCACTTACTAGTTGTTCCAAAGAGGAAAGCCAAACTTTTGGAGCACTTATTCCTCAAATTCTAATTTAAAGGGTCTTAACAGAGAAGCATCCTCCATTGTTTAATTTTGTTTTACGAGCACCACAGAGCCTGTAAGATATTCAGACAGTCTCTGGGCACAATCTTTTTGGAATCCTTTATCATCTGAATATGTGCCTAATTATATGCCTGTCCATATTGTCTCTCTTACTTGCAGGCTACATTTCTTCTCCTTGGGTACTTGATCATGTTGGCTATCCCTAAGAAAGGCAATGCTTCGTATCATCCCCATTACTGCAAGCGCTTCTTCAAACTGTAATGTAAAGTTGTGAAACTGCCATTGGTTCTGAGAACATGTCAATCTTAAAATTTTGTCCTTTTCCAAGATCACTAGCGGGTTCTTGCATGATCATTACACTGGTGATCTTCTCTCCCATATTACATACTTTTTGAATAAAGTCCTGGCTAATCTATTTGTCATCCAAATTTAATTTAGCATCCTTCAAACTTATTCTCCTTCTTATAATTAACATGATACAAATCAAAGGCCAGTGACATAATAAGCTATCTACTTCTCTCCAATTGTCTCTAGACTCTATACTATAGTTCCCTTAGATGGCTGTCTTCATTTTATTTATGCCCGGTAGTTCTCTTTTCTGTCTTTTCAACAGTAAGTATAGCATCCTCCATGCTGACCATGCTCTCTGAATCCTCATGTCTTTGAAGATGGGACTTCTCACAAACTCCCACTCTGATGCAATGAGTAGCTTTAACCTAAACTGGCCAGTGAGAAGCTGAAAATATCAGATGGGTAAACCATTTTAACGTCAATGGAGTTGGAGAGATGTAAAACAAGCTGTCTACTGACTATTGTATCAGAGATATGAAGGGTTTAGGCCCGAAACGTCAAGTTTTCCTGCTCCTATGATGCTGCTTGACTTGCTGTGTTCATCCAGCCCCATGCTTGTTATCTCTGTCTACTGACTATTATCCATTTTATGCTGCCATTATGCACAAAGCAAAGATCCATTCTAACAACTTTGTGAATAGAAGTACATCTGGCAAACTAAGCAAGAAAGAACCCCTTCCTTTACCCAAATGTTATTTTGTTCCTTGAGCTTGTTTCTTTTGCTGATGCAAAAAATATGAGAAAAATGCTTTTCAGGTACCGTGTAATGAAGATACTCTCAAAATTCAGTCCCAATTGTTCCCTCTGTTCACAGAGACATTAACTCTTAAATAAAAGTAAAATACTGCAGACGCTGAAGATCTGACAAAAAGAAAAGTGCTGGAGAAACGCTGGCAGGATCTGTGGACAGAAAAACACAGCTAACATTTCAAGTCCAATATGACTGCTTCAGTTTCAAAGAAGGCTACTGGCTAAAGGATCTTAAATAATTCAATAATATCCCACTGAGCCATCAATCTAGGATCCTTCAATCCTGTTGCATAGATTAGGCGCTTTCTGCAGTTTGTTTGCGTTTCCATGCATTTTCCACACTGAACTGCCTCCACTGTCTAAACATCAATGTTGTCACATGCAATGCTGCTCGTTTAGTTTACCATTGCTTTGTATGGGCTTCTTTCACCCCGAGACTTTGCCTCTATTCTGTTAACTATGCAGCCTAGGACCTAAATAAATCTTCCTTCCCATTGCTGCACAGTCTAATCTTGGAAGATTCAGTGAGTTAAGCTTAAGCATTGAAGGAACACTATTCTGCTATAAAGCCAAATTTTGGCCAGTGAAGGATAATGATAGGTTGTAATGAAGATTCTCAAAAGTGTAAATAAATTGGATCATTATTGAACAAATGCAGGTCCACAAGAACAGGGAAAAGAAAAAAACATAAAATTTCAAAAAAAGGAGTAGACAGTCTTTGGAATGTTTGAAGCTATAAATTTGAAAGATATGTATAAATGTAGGGGTATGTGACATAGTGAATAGCAGGACATGTAAGTAAAGTCGTTAAGAAGGCATAGAGAATACTTAACTTTATCAGCTGAGACATAGGTTATGCTGGAGCTATGTCAAAAGTTGGTTAGGTCACAGCTAGAGCACTGTGTGCAGTTCTGGAATCCACATTACAGGAAGGATGTGATTGCACTGGAGATGGTGAGAGGAGATTTACCAGGATATTGCCTGAGCTGGAGAGTTTGAGTTATGAAGAGAGATTGGATAGAGTGGAGTTGTTTTCCTTGGAGCAGAGGAGACTGAGGGAACACAATTGAGATGTATGAAAGTATCAGGGACAAAGACAGGATAGTCAGGAAGATACTCTTCCCCTTGGTAGAGGGATCAATGATGAAAGAACATAGATTTAAGATAAGGGGCGGGCAGGTTTCAAGGGAATGTGTAGAAATATTTTTTCACTCAAAGGTGGGTGGGTATCTGGAATTCATTGTCTGAAGATTGGTAGAGGCAGAAACCCTCATAAATTTAAGAAGCATTTAAATGATTTCAGTTTTTAGTATTTAGATAAGCTAATATGGTGTTGTCTTTTGCCAAACATCATGCATGCAGTGGTCTTTCTAGATTATGAACAGTTTAGATACAAACTACTTTTTCCTTCACTCTTATAATAGTTTTTTGATTTCCTAAATATTTTGTAAATATTGTCCTTGTTTATACCACATACAAATATAGTGCACAATTTTACACATTTTAACATTTTACTTTACGTGGTGGCTCAGTGGTTAACATTACTGCCTTACAGCACCAGGAACCTGGGTTCGATTCCACACTCAGACGACTGTGTGAACTCAATGGATTGGATGGCCTGCTTCAGCACTGTAGGGATTCTGTGATCCTACTTGCCACTGTGGCATTGTAAATACCTGGAATTAATCTTGATAATGATAGCTTCCAAATTTATTGAAGAATGTTGATACTGCTAATGATCAAAGTTTAACATGATTCACCTGGCCCGTACAAATTTGTAAAATGCCCTGCAAAACAACTATGTTAAACAATATTAAACTTCAATGTTTAAATTCAGTCATAAAAATTACAAACTTATGTATATTTTTCCAATTTTTACTCGTCCGTATATTTAGTTTGCGGTTCATTATTTATTATTGGGTTGCCTAGTATCAAAGGACAATTATTGTAGTGGGGAGTTTCTTTAAGCTGTTACTGGAACAGTGAAGAGTAGATTGTTTTGATAAATCAATACAAATGGGAAAGTTTGCTTTGTAATACATGTTATAAGCTACGACATCAATTATTGTTATTTCCTATTTTAATGTTAGTTCTTGTTTGTATATTTATGTTTTGATAAACTTTCTAATAAAGAATTCTAATGAAGAGCTACTGAATTTGAATGTTAACTCTGCTTTCTCTCCACTGATGCTGCCAGACCTGCTGAGTTTTCACAGCAATTCTGCTTTTGACAGTGTTGTTACTGCAAGTAAAATTGCTTCCCAAACTTGTTTGTCTGTGTGGCATAGTAGAAAAGCAAGTTAACTATATTTGTAATTAGTGGTAGACAGTAACCATATTACCAACCTATTATTTGTATTGAGATCTGTAATGAAACACTAATATACAATAAAACTTATTTTAATTCTGCAGTATCTCAACTCAATCAAATGTTACTGATTTACCTTCATTCTTACAACAACACACTGTCATGGAGCTACTCATGTTCTATATGAAGCAGATACTCGTTTTGACTGATATAAGGAGTCACTGTTCCAACTGGAGATAACTGTAATCACAACTGTTCAACATATGAACTAATTTCCTTTTAACTATTTAACAAAATCGTGGACAGTTTTAACACAGTAAACAGGAAGAAAACATTCAATAGCAAAAGAATCAGCCGAAATAAGCACAGAATTAAGATGATAAGCAAAACATATGGTTGAGACTATCACTACTTTTCCTGCATTTTCTCTTGTTTTTGGTTTCAAACTGACTTGAAGCTGATACTTGAACTTTGAACAACTGTTCAAAGCTATGCTTGTTTTAAAGGAGAACAGAACAAGGGTGGATGTAATCTGTTGGGATCTGCCCTGGAGTGTAATGCAGCTTAATTACTGATCAAAAAACTGCCGATAAATTGGCACCAAGTAATTGCTGTTCTCAGGACTGGCAGCTGGTTGGATGTTGAATTGGTCAATGTAGGGAGTACCAGTGCAAACTAACTAACCACACAGAATGTTGGTTATAAAAAAGGGAGAAAACCAGTTCTGACTGGGTTTTTTGCAGGGGCAGAGTGGTTTTGGAAGTTTCTATACTGGTGACTTTGTTTTGCTCTCTCTAGTTTTCTCTCCAGTTATCAAATTATTGAATGCTCTGAAAAGAAATGCTAGTCTGTAGAAAGAAATAAGAAAATATTCCTAGGAATCTGCTGAAGCTGTTTGCATGAACCAGTGAGTTCCGAATTCTTGCAAGATATAAAGTTCTATGAAGGCCTGGTATTCATCGTTTGAAACTGTTTAATTGAACTGGCAAAACAGAATTCTTTAGTTTTCTTTAACATTTGTCATTTCACTGTGTCCGTCAGTCAGTCTATCTGTGTGTGAGTGGGGATTATGATCAAAAAAGATTGGGATAGATTGTAAATATTACTTAGGTAAATTTTTTGTTTATCTTTATTCTGCTGAAGTTACATTATTTGCTGAACAAAGAGACTTGTGAGTGCAGTTTCATAGTTCCTTGAAAGTGGAGTCACAAGTAGATAGGATAGTGAAAAAGGCGTTTGATATGCTTGCCTTTATTACTCAGTGCATTGAGTATACGAGTTGAGAGGTCATGTTGCGGCTGTACAGGACATTGATTAGGCCACTGTTGGAATACTGTATGCAATTCTGGTCTCCCTGGTACAGGAAGGATGTTGTGAAACTTGAAAGGGTTCAGAAAAGATCTACAAAGATGTTGCCAGGGCTGGAGGGTTTGAGCGATAGGGAGAGGCTGAAGAGGCTGGGGTTATTTTCCCTGGAGCATCAGAGGCTGAGGGATGACCCTATAGAGGTTTACAAAAATCATGAGGGGCATGGATAGGGTAAATGGACAAAGTCTTTTCCCTGGGTTGGGTGAGTCCAAAACTAGATGGCATAGGTTTAAGGTGAGAGGGGAAAGATTTAACAAGGACCTAAGGGCCAACAGTTTCATGCAAACAGTAGTGCATGTATGGAAATGAGCTGCCAGAAGAAGTGATGGAGGCTGGTACAATTACATTTAAAAGGCATCTGGATTGGTATATGAATAGGAAGAGTTTAGAGGGGCAAATGCTGGCAAATGGGACTAGAATTATTTGGGATATCTGGTCGGCATGGACGAGTTGGACTGAAGAGTCTGTTTTGGTGCTGTATTGCTCTATGACTCTATAATAATAAATTGTCAATTTTTGTTTAAGTTATAAACTTGGTGTCCAAGATCTGTTATTTGTAAAGTCTGTTGAGGAACAATGGGGTAATTTTGAGGGTCATTGAATGTTTTAATTTCATTGTGTTGTGAATCCAGTGATAGTGAGGCTGTTTTAGCTTGGCTTTCTGCTCTTAGGTTGTAACGGTATGAACATACAAACACACAGATTAAGAACAGGAGTGAGCTACTCAGCCCCTCAAAACTGGTCTGCTGTTCAATAAAGACAGTAGCTAATCTGATTCCTCAATGTACCTGCCCACTCACAATAACCTTTTATGGCCTTCCTTATCAAAAATCTTTCCACCTTTGTCTTTGAAAGGCTCGAAGACCGAGCAACCCTTACCTTTTGAGAGCATTCTAAGGACTTATGAACATCAAAAAACAATTCTCCTCTTTACTGTCATAAACGGGTGATCCCTTTGTTTTAAACCATCACCCCAGTTCTAAAATTTCCCATAAGAGGAAACATCTTTTCTACATGCATCTGACAAGACCCGTCAAGATGTTTTATGTTTTAATCAAGCCATGTCTTACTCTTCTAAACTTAATTGGATACAAACTTAAGTTGTCCAGCCTTTCCTCATTTGACAAACTGTCTATTCCAGACATTAGTCTAGGACACTTCCTCTGAACTGCTCCCAAAATATTTATATCCTTCCTTAAATAAGGAGACCAATATTAGATAAAATACTCTAAATGTAGTCTCACCAATGCCCTGCCAGTTGAAATATAGCTTAACAACTTTTGTATTCAATTCTCCTTACAATAGTAACACACTATTAGCTTTCCTAATTACTTGCTGTACTTGCATTATAACCATCATTGTTTCATGCACTAAGATGCCCAGACCCCACTACATCTCAATGCTCTGCAAGGTCTTACCATATAGATAAAATGCTTCTTTTTTTATTCTTCTTGCCCATGTTATACTCCAATTACTACATCACTTAACCTATTTATATCCTTAAGCCTCCTTATGTGCTCTTCATACCTTATCTTCTGAAATTACATCATCAGCAAATGTAGCAACCATACATTTGGTCCCTTAATCCAAGTGATTTTTATACATTGTGCATTGGAGAGGACCCACTGATTCCTGTGGCACAAACCTAACTGCACATTGCCAATTTGAAAATATCACACTTATTGTTTCCTGTTACTTAACCAATCTTCTATCCATGTCAATATGTTTGACAAGGTCTCTCATCATAGGATGGTTTAGAAAGTAAAGTAATATGTGATCCATGATGAATTGGTAAGTTGCTAATAAAATTGGCTTGGCCATAGAAGGCAGAGGATAGTTGTGAAGAGGTGCTTTTCTGACTGGACGTCTGTGACCAATGGTGTTCTGCAAGGACCAGTGCTGGGACCTCTGTTGGTTGTAACATTTATATAATGAAAATGGAGGTGTTCTAATTAGTAAGTTTGCAGATGACACAAAAATTGTTGGAGTTGCAGCTAGCGAGGAAGGTTGTCAAAGGACAGGATATAGATCACAGATTTTTACAGCAGGATATAGATCAGTTGGAAAATTGGGTGGAGAAACAGCAGATGGAATTTAATCTGGACAAGTGTGAGGTGATACATTTTGAGAAGTCAAATTCAAGAGGAAAATATACAGTAAATGGCAGGACTGTTAGGAAGCTTGAGTGCAAATCTGTAACTCCCTGAAAGTGGTGACACAAGTGGATAAGGTAGCAAGGAAGACATGCCTTTACCAGTTGGGGTATTGAATATAAAAGAAGGCAAATCATGTTGGAACTGTTAGGGTATTATACACAGTTCTGGTTGCCACACCAGAGGAAAGATGTTGGGGCTTTGGAGATGGTGAAAGGAGATCTACCAGGATGTTGCCTGAGTTGGAGAGTATTAGCAAAAAGGTGAGGTTGAACAAGATTGGATTATTTTAGCGAAGCTTTGGAAGTTTAGAACATCGAACAGTACAGCACAGTACAGGCCCTTCGGCCCACGACGTTGTGCCGAACTTTTACCCTAAACCAAAGGTCTATCTAACCTCCACCGCTACCTTACATTATCAAAGGGACAACCAAAGGGGGCAACTTGATAGAAGTATATAAAATGATGACAAGTGTGATTATGATAGTTCGAGCCTTTTTACCAGAGTGGAAATGCCAAACGCTGAGGCATTGGTTTAAGATGAGAGGGAGGAATTATGACAGAGATATGTGAGGCAATTTTATTTCACTCAGAAGTTGATAGGTGCCTGGCATACGCTGACAGGAGAGGTATTAGAAGTAGATATGATAGCAATGTTGAACAAGAATTTAACAGAGACACGAACAGGCTGGGAATAGAGAGATAAGGACTATGTGCAAGCAAATGGGTGCGAGCAAAAGTTTAGAACGGCATTACGGCTGACACAGACATGTTGGGCTAAAGGGCAAGTTCCTGTGCTCTACTGTTCTATGTTCTCTGTTGCCCCTTTTACCATGAGCATTTATTTTTCGCAATAACCTTTAACGTGGTACTTTATTAAATGCCTTCTGGACATACAAGTACAATGCATCCACTGGTTCTTCTTTATCAATAGTACATGTAACATCTTCAAAGAGTGCCAATAAGTGGGTTAAACATGATTTCCCTATCAAAACACCACGTTGACTCTGCCTGATTACCTCATTATTCTCTAAGTGCCCTGTTAAAATGTTTTAAGTAACAGCTAACATTTTCCCTCTGGCAGATGCTAAGCACATTAGTCTGTAGTTGCCTGTTTTCCATTCCTCCACCTCACTTTTTGACCTTGGTATTTTTTAAATAATAGAAACTTCCTTGGTTCAATGGAGAGTGCAGGAGGTCATGACAGGAGCAGCACTAGACAGTACCTAAAAATGAGGTAACAAGGTTAGAGCTGGATGAACATAGCAGGCCGAGCAGCATCAGAGGAGTAAGAAGGCTGACGTTTCGGGCCTAGACCCGAAGAAGAAGGGTCTAGGCCCAAAACGTCAGCCTACCTGCTCCTCTGATGCTGCTTGGCCTGCTGTGTTCATCCAGCTCTACACCTTGTTATCTCAGATTCTCCAGCATCTGCAGTTCCTACTATCCCTAAAAATGAGGTCTTAACATGGTGAAGCTACAAAACAAGCCTCCTTGCATGCCAATCAGCATTAGCAGCGAACGAAAGACAGAGCTAAACAATTCCACAATCAACAGATCAAATTTCAGCTCTGCCACATCCAGTTATGTCTGGCTGTGAACAATTAAACAACTCAGTGATGGCGGAGCCCAGCACAGCAATGCCTAGGATGAGGCTGAAACACTTTTGGCAATTTGGCACTTCTGGATGAGATGCGCCCAATGGCCTCCTCCAGAGGTCCTCAGCATCATTGATGCCAGTCTTCAACCGATTCATTACACTCCACATGATATTAAGAAATAATTGGAGTTACTGCATACTGCAAAGGCTTTGGGCCCTGACAACATTCCAGCAATTGTACTGAAGACTTGTGCTGTGGAACTTACTGACCCTTAGCCAAGCCATTCCAGTACATCTACAAAATAAGCATCTACCAGACAATATAGAAACTTTCCAGGTATGTCACAAAAAGCAGGATAAATCCAATCCAGCCAATTACTGCCCATCAGTCGACTCTCAATCATCAGTAAAGTGATAAAGGTACCATCAACAGTGCTATCAAGCAGCACTTTCCTAGAAATAACCTGTTCAGTAACACCTAGTTTGGGATCTGTCAGGGCCATTCAGCTCCTGACCTCATTACAGTCATAGTTTAAACATGGACAAAAGAGCTTAATTCCATGGGTGAGACGAGAGTGACTGCCTTTCACATCAATGGTACATTGGACTGAACATGACATCGAAAAGCCATAGCTTGGAGACAGTTGGAATCAGAAGAGATACTCTCCACTGGCTGGATTAGTACCTGGCACATAGAAAGGTAGTTGTGGTGGTTGTAGGTCAGTCATTTCAGATGCTTAACATCACTGCAGGAGTTCTTCAGGGTAGTAACCTAAGCCCAACCATCTTCAGCTGCTTCAATAAACAACTTTCACTCCATCATAAGGTCAGAAGTGGGAATGTTTGCCGATGGTTGCACAATGTTCAGCGCCATTCACAGTTCCTCAGATACTGAAGCAGTCCATGTCCAAATGCAGCAAGACCCTGGATAATATCCAGGCTTGGGCTGACAAGTGGCAAGTAACAAAAACAGAAGTTGCTGGAAAAGCTCATCAGGTCTGGTAGCATCTATGAAGAAAAAAATCAGAGTTAACGTTTCAGGTCCAGTGACCCTTCCTCAGAACCTTCCTGAGGAAGGGTCACCGGACCTGAAACGTTAATTCTGATTTTTTCTTTACAGATACTGCCAGATCTGCTGAGTTTTTCCAACAACTTTTGTTTGTGTTCCTGATTTAAAGCATCCACAGTTCTTTTGGCTTTTATTAAGTGGCAAGTAACATTCATGCAACGCAAATACCAGGCAATGACCACCTCCAATAAGAGACAATCTAACCAGTGCCCCTTGATATTGAATGGGGTTATCAATACTGAAACCCCCTTTTAACATACTGGTGTTTACCATTGTCAAGAAACTGAACTGTACCAGCCATAAAAATACAATGGCTACAAGAGCAGATCAGAAGATAGGAATCCTGCAACAAGTCAATCACCTCCTGATTCCCTATAGCTTATCCGCCATCTACAAAGATTAAGTCAGGAGTGTGACTGAATATACCACACTAGCCTGGATGATTGCAGCTCCAACTGCACTCAAGAAGCTTGACACCATCCAGGACAAAACACCCCTCTTGATTGGCACCACATCCACAAACATCCATTCCCTCCACTGCTGATGTCAATAACAGCAGTGCGTATCATCTACGACATGCGCTGTGGAAATTCATCAAGACTCCCTTGACATTATCTTCTAAAACCATGATCACTTCCAGCTCAAAGGACATGGGCAGCAGATACATGGGAATACCACAATCAGAAAGTTCCTAGCCAAGTCACTTCCTGACAGCATTGTGGGTCTACATACAGCCCATGGACTGAAGTGGTGCAAGAAGGAAGTCACCACACACTGTCAGGGGCAACTAGGCATGGGCAATAAATGTTGGCCCAACTAGAGATGCCCACATCATGAATGATGTTTCTAAATAAAATCTCAGGAATTTTGGACAATAAAACTAATGCATCAACTGTCTTGCTAGCCATTTCTTTTAAAACCATAGGATGAAGTCTGGCAGGGCCCAAGGATTTGTTAGTCTGCAACTCTAACAATTTGTTGAGTATCACTTTCATGGTGATCCTAATTTTCCTAATTCCCTCCTTCCCTTCTATATCTTGATTTACAGTGATACAACTCCCACTTTCCCTGGAATTACTGCCAGTGCCTCATGAACCAGATCCCACTTCTACCATGCAGATATGCTTTTTTATCTTGGTACCTTTCTCCTCATCCTGAACATGCAGAACCTCTTTCCTAGTCTTGCCTGTGTAATTGGCACCTATATGGATCATAATGACCAGATCCTACCCCTTACACTGCAAGTTCCTCACAGCCCAAGTAGATGTCCTGAATCCTAGCAATGGGTAAACAATGCAGTAATGCAGCTCCTTGTTGCAGAGAACAGTGTCAATCCCCCTCACTATACTGATCCTTGTTACGACTATATCCCTTTTGCTCCTCCATTGTGCCATGGTCAGTTATCTCACCCACTCAGCAGATCACATTCTCAGATAATCACATTGAAATAGCCTCAAAGCTGCTGGAAATTATAAAAGCTGAGGCTCATGCACTCCTGTTCTCTGGTTATCTTTATCCATTCAAACCTTCCTTTCCTTGATAAGTGACCAAACCAAACAAACCTTTCCTAAGGGGCATGATCACTTCCTTGTACAAATGACTTAGGTAACTTTCCCCCTCCCTCATGTGTCAAAGTGTGTTTCTAAGCCTCCATCTCAAACTTTGAACCAAAGCTGTTTGAGTTGTACATAATTACAGCTGATGTGGTTTGCCTGGATTGTACTAAGATCCAGGAGCTCCAACATGCTGCAGGCAGGGCACATCATTTTCCCCGCTATCCATAAAGTGTTTACGTAACTATTTAGATAACACATTCAATTATTTATTTTTCTTATTAATGTATTTTATTACCTTCATGTACTATATTAAACCTTAAGAGCAAAATAGGTCTTAACCTCTTACCATATACCCACCAAACAGCTCACTTTTTTCCACTTTAGTAAAGGAAGAACAAACTCCCAAGGATGAAAAAGTAAAAAAACCAAAGGAGCTCTTAACTCCTTATGTAGTATCTAGCTACCATTATCACCAAACTGCCAGCACTCTGCTCTAAGTTGTTTTCAAGTGCTAAATCACAATGAGGTGCCTCTATTTATATGCCATGAGTGAACTCAAACATAGGTACGGAGAAAAATAATATCAGCAGGTTTGTCTAATTACCTAACTTTAGGTGCTTTTAATGAGCTTACATATCTGTACTCAAACCTAGATGAAATCTGGAGTTTAAATACTAAATTACAATAACATTTTGAATGTGAAATGTAAGATCTACCTTACTTACCAAACTGTCAGCACTCTGCTCCAAGTTGCAATCAAGCTTAGAGACTTGAAGGTTATCTAAGATTATAAAAAGATCTTGATCAATTGGCTAAATGGGCTGCGGAGTAGCAGATAGAGTTTAATTTGGATAAATGTGAGGTATTGCATTTTGGTAAAACAAATAAGGGCAGGACTTACACAATTAATGGTAGGTTGTGGCGAGTGTTGGAGTGCAGAGAGACCTGGGGGCCCAGGACATAATTCTTTGAAATTTGCATTACAGGTAGATAGGGTAGTTAAGAAGGCATTTACCATGCATACCTTTACTGCTCAGACCTTTGAGTATAGGAGTGGATTGTCATTTTGAGGTTGTGAAGGATGTTGTTGAAGCCTCTAATGGACTACTGTGTGCAGTTCTGGTCACCCTGTTATAGGAAGGATGGTATTAAATTGGAGAAGATTCAGAAAAGATTTACCAGGATGTTGCCGGGAATAGTGGTTTTGAGTTATAAAAACAGACTGGATATCCTGGGACTTTTTTTGCTAGAGCGTACGATGTTGAGGTGTCATCTTATAGAGGTTTATAAAATCATGAGGGGCATGGATAAGGTGAATAGCAAGGGTCTTTTCCCTAGGGTGGGGAGTTCAAAATCAGGGGGCATATTTTAAGGCGAGAGGATAAAGATTAAAAAAGCTTGAGGAGCAATGTTTTTACACAGAGAGTGGTTCGTGTGTGGAATGAAATGCCAGAGGAAGTGGTAGATGCAGGTGCAGTTACAACATTTCAAAGACATTTGGACATGTACATGAATAGGGAAGGTTTGGGGAGATAAAAGGTACTGCAGATGCTGGAGAATCCGAGATAACAAGCATGGGGCTGGATGAACACAGCAGGTCAAGCAGCATCATAGGAGCAGGAAAACTTGACGTTTCGGGCCTAAACCCTTCATCAGAAATGGGGGAGGGGAAGAGGGTTCTGAAATAAATAGGGAGAGGGGGGGAGGCGGATA
>JAHRHZ010000017.1:5227415-5240957 GCA_024137785.1 Ginglymostoma cirratum | reverse complement strand
ATTATGTGAGATAACAAGCATGGGGCTGGATGAACACAGCAGGTCAAGCAGCATCATAGGAGCAGGAAAACTTGACGTTTCGGGCCTAAACCCTTCATCAGAAATGGGGGAGGGGAAGAGGGTTCTGAAATAAATAGGGAGAGAGGGGGAGGCGGATAGAGGATGGATAGAGGAGAGGATAGGTGGAGAGGAGGCAGACAAGTCGAAGAGGCGGGGATGGAGCCAGTAAAGGTGAGTGTAGGTAGGGGGGTAGGGAGGAGATAGGTCAGTCCAGGGAAGGTTTGGGGAGATATGGGCCAAACACAGGACTAGTTTGGATGGGGAACACAGTTGGCATAGACTAGTTAGACCAAAGGGTCTCTTTCTATACTGTATGCCTCTATAACTTTGTAACTGGAGGCTTCATGAGAACTGATATTGTACAAAGTGTATTTTGAAATGGTTGATGGAAGCAGATTCAGTCGTAAATTTCATACGGGAATTCGATAATACTTGAATTTTTTTTGAAGGACGATGGGAACAGAATGAGGAGAGGGAATAATTCAAAAACATTTGCAAAGAACCAGCTCAACAAAGGCCAAATTGTTGCCGTATCATTGGCTCACTGGCATCATCCTGAAAAGGGCCTTTTTTTGCATTATGGAATTCAAAATTAAGTTATTATTTGTGGATAGAGTTCTTTACGATCTCCTCATGATCTTAAAGAATTGTGGTTTTGCTACTTATCTCATCATCTGAAAAATATTGCTGACTCAGTTTGCTCCAACTGCTTAATTGGAGATGTAATGTTTATATATGTGGAGATTCTTAATTTAAAGCATCAATTCATGCTGCATAGATATTTCTATGTGCTGGTTTTATTGTGATAAATATGCAATACAAAACCATACCGTATTTCCGAATAAATGCATAAGGGCCTAAAAATGGTTACATATCCTGAATATTTCAATGGCTTTGGGTTAAACAACTGCATTTCCATTTATCTGTAAAACTATTTACTTACAAGTATTAATTCTAACATTACCTCTATAAGATAGGAATGGATAATGAAGGCAAAAATACTCTTGAACATATGTGAACATATCTATGTTTATTAGAAATCTTGTATAAGATACATCATTCTGGGCACCATACCTGCTCACTGTTATCACAGGTATTTAATTATGGTTTTATATAGCATTTACCATTGTAAATTTCACTATAATTTCAATGTTAATATTCAATTTTGCACTGTCAACTTCCACAATGAAGTACTTGGTTTGGGCACTAGGTGACTTTACAACTGAATTTTGAAGTGCCTCTTCACAATAAGTATACAAGATAAATTTACATTTATTAACTGATGGTGAGCAATGTCACAGGCAATTTGCTAGACATTGGTATATTTTAATAAACATTCTTTAAAAATTCAGCACTGCTCAGTGTAAATATTGCAAATTTTATAGAAAAGCAATCAGAAAAATACATTTTCAGTGAACAATGCCACTGTATAAACAGTTAAAAAAAAACCCATCCTTTTCATATTGATCCCAGGCCCCAGATAAGTTATAATATTTTAGCCCCCGATAGAAGTGATAAATATTAAATAAATATTTAAATAAATATGTTGTTCTAAGAGGGGTGGAGTGTTGTGTTAGCATATTTGATAAAAATAGTGTAAAACCAAAAGAAAAGTTGATCACAAATTACTGTGGTGTGAAGGTATTTAGATTCTGTACAATTAGAGTTCGGTGTCATTCAGATAATTCATCACTCTGTTGATTGTGATAGTACGCAACTTGAAAGCCTGCAAAATTTTGCACAAAACCATCCTCTGGGGAAAGTTAGGTTTCTCCTCAGTTTCTGTTGTTGACCCAACTTCAAAATAAACTTCATCATAGATTGAATCAGAATTGAGAGCCTATGACCAAAAACATAAATAACTTTAATTAGGATTTTGTATTATAAACTTCAAATATGAATTATTTAAACTGGAATTAAATTTAAAATTAATAGCAATTTAGAAGCTTTTGCTTTTAAAATGTCAAACAGATGGGCAATGAAACTTAAAATATACAAGGTAAGTTATTAGTTGTTTTTGCTTTGATTTGACTGAGCTTAACTAGTTATTTGCTAATTTAGTTATACCTGAGAAAACATAACAGAGTTATAAAATAGAGGTAATTCAAAGAAAGTAGATGGTGAATATAAAAGTGAAATAAGCCAATACAAAAGTGAAACAAAAACAAACATAATGAAGTGAAAGAGCACATGCAGAAATGTCAGAAACTGTGCAGGTATGGTCCAAGCTTTGGCCCCACTACACATAGAAGATCCAGGAAAGCTGGGGACATTAACTGCAAGTACCTCTCCAATATAGAATTGTCATTGAATCAAGAACCTGGAACTCACTCCCAAAATGCAGTGTGGGTGGACCTATGCGACAGACTGATGGGGTCAGGAAGCTGACCACAACCACCTTCTAAAGGGTAATTATGTACAAACAGCAAATGCTGGGCATGCCAGTTTTGCTTATATCTGATGAATAAATTATAAAATACCCAAAAATTGAAATTGCATGTGGTGGCAATAAAGGTATGAATTGTACTCAGCCAGTGAACTAAACAGACAATGCTGTAAATATAAAGATGATGGATTAGTTTCAAAAGAAATTAATTCATGGAATACAGCATCACTAGCTAGACCAGCAATTATTGCCATCACTGATTTTCTAGAGGGCAGCTGAGAGTCAATCACATTGATATGGGTCTGGAATCACATGTGGGTGAGAAGAGGCAAGAATGGCAGATTTCCTTCCCTGCAAATCATTAGTGAATGAGATGGATCTTGGAACAATCAACTACACCTACATGGTTGCCATTAGGCTAGCTTTTTATTGAATACAAATTTCACCATATGCCATAGTTGGATTTGAACCCACACTCCCAAAACATTGGCCTAGGGCTGTGGATTTCTAGTCAAGTGACATTACCGTTATGCTATTCTTCCTCCTAATATGGGATGACTTAACGATGAAGGCTGAGATCCAAATCATTACATTTCGTCTGTACCCTACACTCTTGGGTGTGCTGTTGAATGGACTGTTCACCTGCTGAAGTGAATCTGTTGCACTTTGAATGCTGCTTTCTTGGGCCATATGACCAAGAGTGACATCAGTAACTATCATTAAAGAAGTTTCAGAAATGGGAAGTGGAGTTGATAATAAGTTCACTTCGAAGTAAAAGTGCCAGATTCTTTAGAGAAAGAAATTCCCCTGAGCAGAGCCTTGTTGAGTAATTTGTGGAGTCATGGCATGACACAGTCCTGCAGTCAGTACTCAAATTCAGAGCAGACTCCAACATAAACCATGACCACCTTCTCAAAGGCAACTAGGGATGAGCAATAACCACTAGTCAAACAGTGACACCAAATCAAAGAATAAACAAAAATAAAGCAGGAAGGATGTGAAATCACCAAGAGGGGTTAATTGCATTCCTCCCTATTGCATGCTCTCACACGAGAGCTGGGAGCTCTGGGAGTTTTCTGGATCAGCTGACATAACTCTGGAAGAAGGATGATAGAAACATCATTTGCATATTTTATCTGGGGTTTGCAATGACCTTCAGTTAATCCTATTATGGCCAATTGGAGAACCCCAAAAATTACTGTCATTGATATTTAGCATGGTATTCACTTTCAGAGGGCCATGTTTTGGGAGGTTTCTTGTTACCACTTTTCTATAAATGGGATTTGAAGGTGAATATTATACAGGATTAGAATTTTCCTTTCCATAATACACCAAAACTCTGGAGGCTAGAACAACCACGAATAGCCAGATACTAAAATTGTGTTTTCACAATAACTAAGGACAATTATTTTCCTCAGCTCATGTTTATATGAGAATCCACAACTCTTAGCACAGGGGGGAACATCGACCCTGCTATGAATCTACTTTTTGAGTGGGGATAGTGGAGATGCATCTTATGCTGGTAGCAAGTATTTTGGTAAATTAAAGAATGGGAATGTGTCTGCCACAATAGCTTCTTCCTCATTATCTCTACCAACATTTGTAATGCTCAGAAGTAATTAAAAATGCATAGAATAACCCAAGAGAAAGATTTATCAGTGAACATGACCAGTTGGGAAAAACACACAAAAAGTCTTGGCAGTCATTTCAAGACTAGTGCCAAATAAGCCCATGTCTACTTCAATTTTTAAGACAGTATAAAAGTCATAGTATTTAGAGTGTTAACCAGGATAAAGCCACTTGGTTTGTTTCTTTTACTGCAAGGGGGAATTTGAAGTTAAGCATATCAACTTTTGATTAAATTGTCACTTTGTATTCTCAATTACAATTTGTAAAGTAAAGCAGTTTTATGACTTATATCTGGCCTGGTCTCAATTAAGTGTTTAATCTTCCTCCTGAAAGGTTGAATGAGGGTGTGAAAAACATTACATCCAGCTCAGACCACAGGAGATTAAAACTTCCCAGGCTATATGTTTGATATGAAATGTAAACACAGCTTGTAATTAATGTGCTTCACTACAGTTACAGAATGCCCCACACAAAGTAATGAAAGATATTGAACTATATTTCAGCTTAATACAGAATGTCAAATTTGAACTGTTTACTTTCTGAATTTTATGAATAATGTATATTATTATTGGATAAGAAATTATTGTCACACTACTGGGTTGTAGCATAATGTGGAAACCCGTAATGTAAAACATAGAAAGTGATCTGTGCCACTAAATCTATGAGAATATCTGTAGCAGAACTGAAAATTATAACATTGCAACACTAAGACTTGATGCAAATTTGGAGCCAGGACTTTGAAGCACTGTAGTTTGACACCAGAAGCAACTAAATTGCTACGCAGTGACAAACTGGTCACAATAAACTAACATCTATGCTGATGCCTAGGCTATCTAAGCAAGATGGACTTCAGTAAGGCATTTGACAAGGTTCCTTGTGGTAGACTGGTTAGCAAGGCTGGATCACATAGAATACAGGGAGAACTAGCCGACTGGATTATAGAACTGGCTCGAAGGTAGAAGACAGAGAATGGTGGTGGAGGGTTGCTTTTCAGACTGGAGGCCTGTGACCAGCAGTGTGCAAAAGGATCAGGGCTGGGTCCATTGATTTTCGTCATTTATATAATTGATTTGGATGTGATATGGTTAGTAAGTTTGCAGATGACACTAAAATTGGTGGTGTAGTGGACAGCAAAGAAGGTTACCTCAGAATACAACAGGATCTTGATCAGATGGTCCAATGGGCCGAGGAGTGGCAGATGGAGTTTAATTTAGATAAATGTAAGGTGCTGGATTTTGGAAAGGCAAAACAGGGCAGGACTCATACACTTAATGGTAAGGTCCTGGGGAGTGTTGCCGAACAAAGAGACCTTGAAGTGCAGGTTCATAGTTCCTTGAAAGTGGAGTTGCGGGTAGATAGGACACTGAAGAAGGCATTTGGTATGCTTGCCTTTATTGGTCAGTGCATTGAGTCTAGGAGTTGGCGGGGGGGTCATGTTGCAGCTGTACAGGACATTGGTTCGGCCACTTTTGGAACACTGCATGCAATTCTTATCTCCCTGCTATTGGAAGGATGTTGTGAAATTCAAAAGGATTCAGAAAAGATTTGCAAGGTTAAAGACAATGGTTAAACAGGACTCCAAGGTTGCAGACAGTTTAATTTGCACTGACATAGTTAACCTAGAAGGGGTTGAAGCCAATGATAAGGGTGTGGAGTTTATGACTGAGCCGAAAATGATCGTTTTGGTCTTCCCACCATTTAGTTAGAGGAAGTTACAGCCATTTCAAGTTAGAATGACAAACTGCTTGACAGCAGTCAGTGATGCCTAAGTAATACCAATGTCATCATCAGATTTGTGTAAACTATTCCACGTATTTGAATGACGGCAAGGGGCAGCATGTTTATGAGAATGATGAGGGGGTCGGTAATATTTACTGAATACTTTCCAGAAGTGTGTGTGTGTGTGCGCGCGCGCGTGTGTTTGTGTGTGTGGGATGAAAAGCCATTGATATAGAAACTCTGTCTATGTTTAAGTGGGTGGGAGGGGAAACAGAGGTGTGGGGGAGTATAGAACAGAAAAGAATGACTGGTCAGCCCAATTTTAGACCGAAATTTGACAGAAATTTGACTAAAGAGATTCAAATGTAAAGCTGAAGGAGAGTCAAGGAGAGAATTTGGAAGATGCGAATTTTCCCTAGACTTGGAAAGGGCAGAGAAGTACAGGCATGGATATTAACAGAAATGAGCATGGGTATTTTTTTGGAAGGGAGTCAGTGACAATCTGGGATAGTGGCTAAATAAAAGGAGCTATGGTCGACATTGGGTCAGAAAAGGAAACTAAATGGTGCGTTTGAGGGGAATGGAGTCCGGGAAGCAGGAGGTAAATCTGAGAGGTGAAATGTTCTTGAGGATGGGAAGATGAGTGAGTGCTGGAATGGGACAGAAAGCACAGGAGGACGGCAGCACCTTACTGATGAGTAGAATGTCAAACTGAACAATAAGTCAGTCTTGCCCGAGTGTGAAGTGGAAACCGCCCTTACTGATAAAAATGTGACAACACAAGGGCAAGGGTTCTCTATGGCATGCCATCGACCTGCCCTCTCTCTCCGGTTTTTACCTCTCAATTGTAACACTCAACCATTTTTACCCTTGCTAGAAACGAGTTAAACGTTAACTTACATTCAGAAGTTGCTGGATCTGTTTAAACACATTCCCGGTGACGTGGGAGAAATTATGAAGTTTAGTTTGGTAGATCTGTAAATCGGCAGTAATATTTTGAAAGCACTGTCGAATAAAATGGAAACGATATAATTAATGCTCGATTCGATTTGATTTCAGTGACTTAAGCTAAACACTCGAATGAAACAGGTGAAGGCACAAACCTGGTCAATTGGGAATCGGCATCCTTGCGGGTCTCTGCTATCCTTGCATTTACCAGACTCCTAGGGATTCACAGGGATTGACATGAGCGATCAGTTTGAAATGCAATGAAGGATTGTACTCATGTGAAAGATATCGCCGGAGAGTGTGTGCGTGTGTTTGTGCTCACCTGGGCCGGGGAACAGGACCAGGCGGTGCTGGTGAGATTCTCAGTGATGTCCTCCAGTGCAAGAACATTATCAGTGCAGTTAAAGCCTCCAGTCACGTCGGGCTAAACAAAACATGACAGTTAGCATGTTAGAAAGTTAGCTTTCCTGCTCCTATGATGCTGCTTGGCCTGCTGTGTTCGTCCAGCTCCACACCTTGTTATCTCGGATTCTCCAGCATCTGCAGTACCTTTTATCTCATGACAGTTAGCATCTTCGACAAAGAAAAATGCAAACAGCCAGCCAATGTGTAGAAACTATTTATACATTTTTTTTCCCAGTTGAAGTTTAGCAGTTGCAGGTAAAATTAAAGATTGCTATAAACCCCGGAGCCCAATAACGAACAGTAATAAATCTCCAAAAGACTGACTCAGTCTGTTAGTTCTAATCCTCAGCACTTTGCCCGCTTTCTTGCTCGGAAGCGCATGGAATAATTACCACAGGACTTACGTGCGTTAGACTTTCTTTCACCTCGCTCAGCAGCTGCTTTGAAATGTTGAGGCAGCTTCTGACATCTATTTTCTGCTGCTTAGGCACGAAGCTCCCAGAGCACACCCGGGAGAGGTGAAGGCACATCGCTAAAAAGAGGGGAGCTTTCCACAGTCCTGCAATTTAACAAAAAAAGAAAACGTCAAAATGGTTCTGCAGCAGCACTTGTGCACTCCTCAGGTTTCAACTTAGATCAACCTTCGGAGCTTCTTTTGATGAACAGTGATGTCATGGACTTTGACAAACCATGTGCACATTCCAGTCCTTCTAAACTTACCAGCGGCTTCCAGCGAGAACACCATTGTGACTGAACAAACTGCCCGAGTAAAAGTGTCTCTGTTTATTCGGGTGCACAGTGTGTCTGGTAGCAGAGATTCGGCGCTGCATGTAAATATATACAGTGCTCCCTCCTCACACGCGAGAGGTAGTACACGTTGAGGGAATTCCCCAGTCATTTTCAGATACAGACATAATCGGAGGCATGTAGCAATACCTTGAGTGTGGCGGAGGGCGGAACCATGCTTTGTGTGTTACGTTGCGCATTGTTTACTTTTTTCTCTTTCAGTTAATTTCCGTTCAATTTCTCTCACTTAACTTTTGCCCCCCCCCCCCCACCCCACAGCCGTCTCTTGTTTTCTGTTTGTGCGTGTTTTTTTTCACTTTTCTGTTATCTCCTTTTACCGCCCAATTTCTTTCCTTGTTCCGCCCTGTATTTCGATTTTATTTTGCTCATCTCACAGAAAACAAAACTGCCCAGTTTCGGGGGCACTGGGGGAAATCTTGCCCAGGTAAGTAAAGCTGCAATTGGGCTTCTAACGCCCACCCGGACTACAGCGGAACGCATTTGGAGAATTCATGGCATTTTCTTTGCACAGGTCCAGAAATCTTCGTTCCTTTTAAAAATTAATAAGGAGGTTTCATTGAGAATCGCGAACGAATCTCCCCAAAAACAGGTTTCCCAGTGAAGTTCAGATTGCTCACCATTAGGGAAACGATCCTGTTTTAAGGGTTTTGAGTTTCCCTTTGTGGATTTCCAAAGAAATGTGAAACAAAATAGATTCCATCAGCTAGCGCAGCGAAATGCAAAGAAATCCGAGGCTTTACAATAAAAAGAATGCACGCTCCAATAAAATAAAACTTATCCATTTCGCAGGCGCTGTTACTTTTATGGATTTTCCATTTCAACCCCCTTGTTCTTATACTCTAGCGTTGGCTAATATAGGAAAGCATGCCATAAGTCTTCTAAATTACCAATCAACCTGTTCGGCTACCTTTCAGGATTTGTGGACGTGCCTCTTGTCCTCAGTGTTAGTCAGTAGTCTAAAGGTCCAGGCACTGGCTCCCTTCCTCTCCTCAGAACGGTCTGATATTGAAACAAATCAGAAATCATACCACACCAGGTTATAGACCAACAGGTTTATTTAAAATTGCAGCCTTTCTGAGCACTGTTACGATTTTGAATAAATATGTTGCACTACAACCTGGTGTGGTGTGATTTCTGACATTATCCACCACAGTCCAACACCAGCATCTCCACTTCATGATATTGAACCAAACAGTTTGCAAACACACTGTCATATTGAGATGAGATTCTGACTACATATTCAAATCACCATTAAGGTTATCTATTTCCACATGCATAACATTGTCCAACTCTGTCACTGTCTGAGCTTAGGTGCTGTTGAAACCTATGTCTTGTTACCTCTAGACTTGACCATTTTGCCGCACTCCCAGCAGACATCCCATGTTCTATGCTATGCACACATGAGATCACCAGAAAATTTGTGGCCTCACAAACCTTCAAAATATTTGAAAAAAACTGAAAGAACTGCAGATGCTGGAAATCAGAAACAAAAACAGAAATTGCCAGAAAATCTCAGTCGGCCTGGCACCATCTGTGGAGAGAATCAGAGTTAACATTTCAGGTCTAAGAAGGGCCACTCTTCACAATACTTGCACTATTATAATTCAGGTCATTTTGAGTATCCTTGATTTTAAGCCTTCAATGACAGTGGCCATGTCTTCAGCATGATGTGGAAGATCAGAGAGAACAGCAAGGAGAAACACTAGTGTTTATAAAATACTGGGAGAGATGGACAGTAACAGGACTGAATATTAAATAATCCCAGCTATAAAGTGTTCAGAAAAAATAAAGAGGAGGGAGGCATTTTTCATTAAGGACAACATTGCTTTGCTGAAGAAAGTAGTTTCAAGAGGAGAATCAATCTCACTAGAGCTACAAAAGGGTGCAACGATATTACTCAGTGCAGTATGCAAACCATCTAGTAGTGGGAAGGATACAGAAGTACAAATATGCAGGGAAATTACAGACGGATGCTGACATTACAGAATAGTTGAACAGGGGACTTTAACTACTCAAATGTATACTGGGGCAGTTGGAACATAAAAGGAACAGAGGATTAAACATTCCTGGATTGATGTTCAGGAAAATTTTCTACAATGTTATGCATCCACTACAACGAAAAGAGGATGCATCATTGCACCTGATTCTTGGAAATGAGGTGGATGAAGCAGATCAAGTGCTGGGGATGAACACTTAGGTGGTGATGATCATTATATTGCAAGATTTAGGATGATGATAGAAAAAGACAATAAGCAAATTAGAGTATAAAAAATGAGGGGAGATCTGATTTTAATCGAGCAAGAGCACAGCTGAGAAAAATGTTGGGAGGAAAATTGAAGCTGAACAAACCTTCTGGTTTGGTTTGGATTGGATACAATCAAGCTATATTCCTTCAAAAGAGAAAGGGAGGCCAAACAAATCCAGCAATTACTGGATGAAAAAGGCAATAAATTTAAGAGAAAAGGAAAAAATATTTTTGCTTCATAGACAGAAGACTGGAGAATTGCAGACATTATACTGTTGTTCAATTACACATCAGTCAGTTTAAATTTGGTGGAGTTGAAGCTTCTGGAAATGATTATTCAGGACAGAATTTGCAGTCATATAGAAAAATGTGGATTGATTCAGAACAGCCAGCATAAAATTTTAAAGGAGCATAACTAATTTAAAGGAGTTTTTTGAAGAAATAACAGAAGATTCAATGAGTGCAGTGCTGTTGCTGTTTGTACATGAATGCCCAAAAGGCATTTGATTCTGCAGCATGCAACAGACTTGTGAAAAAAAAAGTTATAGACATGGAAGAAGGTTTTTAATGGTGTTACCCCAGGGTTGGTATTTCTTGATCTATATAAATGACTTCGACCTTTGTGTGCATAGGACAATTTCAAAGTTTGTGGAATATATGAAATCTTAAGTTTTGAGGCAGACTGTGTAGAACTCCAAAAGGCCTTGGACAAGTTGGCAGAGTAGGGATATAAATGGTAAATGAAGTTCAGTGTAGATAAATGTGAGATAATGCAATTTGGTCAGAAGAACATGGTAAGGCTATCTAAAACAGAGGGTATATTACTTAAGGTAAGCAGGAGCCAATGAACCTGAGAGTATATGTGCAGAGAGTATATTAAATGTGGCAGGCTAGGTTAGCAGGGGACTTTAACTACTCAAGTGTATATTGGGACAGTTGGAATATAAAAAGAACAGAGAATTAAACATTCCTAGATTAGTATTAAGGAAAATTTTCTACAATGTTATGTGTCCACTACAACTATGTTTCTTTTACTAATTTGTACCTAAATTTTTTGTAGCTCAGAACATCTGTGCCTAAGATGGTGCTGTGTGTGGTGGCATTAGACAATTTCCACTGTACTTCTGTACCTGAGTGAGCGTGACAATTAAATCTAAGTCAAATCAAACCAAATAAGGGACAACAGACTTCTGAAGAAGGGTCTAGGCCTGAAACGTCAGCTTTCCTGCTCCTCTGATGCTGCTTGACCTGTTCATCCAGCTCTACACCTTGTTATCTCTGCCCACAGAATGAAATGGTTTGCCTCTTGCTTGTAATTGAGGAAATTATTCACTTAAACACCCAAATTGTGAGCGAACGGCTCAACTTCCAGTGTGGATTCAGAGGCACAAATGTGGGCCACTTTTAAGGGAAGAGTAAAACATGGAGAATAGAAACAGAACTAATTGAAACAGTCCAAGAATAGAAGTTGGAGTGAAATTATCATCGATGTGTAGGTTGCCTGAGACCCACCTTACAGAGAACAATTGCTTAATGGCTGTAGGCAAAAACAAGACAGGATCAAGAAATGCAGAAAGAAGCTGCAGCTAATTCATTCACTGGTGTCCCGGCTGCCAGAGTAGTAGAGTCCAGGAGAAAATCAAAAGAGCGCACAAAATGCGACACATAAAACATGATGTAAAGGGCATACATGATGACAGAACAGAAATGCAAAGAAAGAGAACTTTTATTTTCTACATCTTTGACAGAGGAAAGCACAATAGGGAGAAAGAAGGAGAGAATAGACATGACACACAGAGAGAAGGAAAAACAATAAGCAGAAGAGACAGAAAGTGAAAGTGAAAGAGAACAGTCAGAGAAAGAGAAAGTTGAAGAAAAGACAATGGAATGAGATGGAGAAGATGATAGAGATAAAGGAACGGGGAGAGAGAAGGGATAAGGATTAGAATGGGAGTAATAGAACAGAGAAAGGGGAAGATGATGTGGAAGGAAAGCAAGAAAGAATACAGGGGAAAAATTATTTGAAAATAAAACAATAAATGAAAAGGAAATGGAAAAGAGGGAATGAATGGAAGAGTGAAAAGGAAAGGAAGAGCAACGGAAAGAAAAAGGAATTAAAAATTAAGGAAGAATTAAGAAAAGGATGGAAAAATAAAAGAGAAAGGGAGGGGCAAGGTGAAAAAGGGAAAAAAAAAGCTAAAGTATTAGCAAGGAAAGAAAGAATGTGATTTACATCACTTTTGCCTTTATAATGGATGCTGAGCCAAAGTGGAGGTCTGAGTAGAAGTGACTGATAACTTTGTTGAAAAAAAATTAGGCATATCTTAATTGAAGAGAAAATAAATTGAGGGCCAAAAGATTTTGAGAGATTGTTTTGAAAAGCAGTACCAAGGTGTGCTAGTGCTAAGATGGAAAGATAGTCAGACCATTGAAATATGATTTGGGGTAGGACTGGAGAACCTGCTGAGACGAAGCTGGACAAGCTGTGAGGAACCTGTGTAAATCAACTAACACAAGGAATAGGTCTCATTTGAGACTACTGAGCTGAGGACAAATTGGAATTTAAGAAATTTGTATGATGGGAAGTCAGAAAACACACTGGAGAAATTGTAGGCTTCTCAATGGACAGTTTTAAACATTGGAACAAGATCTATATATAAATACTAGTATTTTTAAGATAGTGAAATATATGCTTTCTAAATGAACATTTCAGGAAAATCAGGACCCACAAAAAGAGAGCATCCAACACTCTAAGAGGCTTCAGAGCAATGTTACAACATGGTAATCTTTTTCGATTTTGAATAGGCACAAATCTCTTTTATTATTCATTCTCTGCATATGGGCATCCCTAACAAAGGAAGCATTTGTTGTCCATCCCCAACTCCTTTTGAGCAGATGGGAGGGAGCCTTCACCTTGAACTGCGTAGCCTGAGCAGAGAAGCTGTTTCGACAGTGCTCTGATGTGGGGTGTTGCAGGATGAGGACAGAATGGCATTTATTTCAAAATTGTGACTTTGAGGTGATGATGTACTTATCTACTGTCTACTTTTGTTCTTCTAGCAAGTGGAGATTATAGATTTGGACAGTGCTGTCAAAGAAACCATTGGAATTGCTACAGACATCCTGTAGAAAGAGCATATTGTAGCCATGATGCACAATGGGAGTGGATGTGTAAGGTTAAGATGTGAAACATGGAAGTGCATACACAGTAGTTTTGGAGCAAAGGAAAATATGTTTTTAAAGTGAATTTCTTCACTTTCAAAGATAACAAGCATGGGGCTGGATGAACACAGCAGGTCAAGCAGCATCATAGGAGCAGGAAAACTTGACGTTTCGGGCCTAA
>JAHRHZ010000017.1:5171650-5222415 GCA_024137785.1 Ginglymostoma cirratum | reverse complement strand
GTGTTCATCCAGCTCTACACCTTGTTATCTCAGATTCTCCAGCATCAGCAGTTCCTGCTATCTCTGAGGTTAATAAATGATGTGCAATTAATGCTGGCTGTGGAAACGGTGCTCAGATTCGAAGAATGAATATATATAACCTCCATGTCTCAGAAAGAGTGTACTTATCTAGGAGGCAACATGGTACAGGCTTATTAGGTTGATTCCTGGAACGAGAGGATTTTCCTATGCTAAGATGTTGAGTAGACTGGGCTTATACTCTCTGGAGTCTAGAAGAATGAATCTTTTTAAGACAGACAAGAATTTGAAGAGACTTAAGAGCGAAAAAGTTGTCTGCAAGGTTGTTTGCTTTGACTAGGGAAACTAGAACATAAGGGCACAGATGTAGATTAAGTATCTATTGTTTTGGACAGGGTTGAAAAATCTTCCACTCACAAGATTGTAAATCTTTAGAATTCTATATCTTAGTAGAATGTGGATGCATTGAATGTACTCAAGGCTGAGATAAATGGGTTTTTTGATCTCTCAAGGGGCTGAGGGATATGGAAATTAGATTGGTAAGTGAGGCACAGCTATGAGCACCATGAATGTTCATTTCAAATCCCTTAAGAATTTAAATAAAGTCATTTCTTATTTTTCTAAATACAAAGGAATAAAGGCCTAGATTACTCAATTTCACTTCATCAAGCAATGCCCTCATTCCAAGAATCAGTCCAGTGAATCTTAAGGCAAGTGGCGACTTTGCCTTTAACTGGCTATTCTAGATGCAGCAATTCTTATATTATCTCCAGAGCACAGAAAACTTGATACCATGGTACTGATGAATTCAACAAACATTTTTTTCCGACTAACCATCATGCACACACATTAAAATCCTCAGGCATACATTTGTGTCTGCTTGAATATTAAGCTGCAGTTTAAAAGGGAGGAACAAAGCCTCCAGTAGAGTGTTATACTTCAGGGGATCCCAGTTACGAAGAGTATGGAATCTTTAGACCTTGAGGTCACATGCTACGTCTCATAAAGGTAAACAGATATCGTCATCTGGATTTTTCAATGGCCATATAGTCATCATTTCTGTGTAGATGAGAGTTATGCATGGAGACTCTACAGCATTCCAGTCACAGCAGACTCTGAAGGAATTGATTGGGAAATTGAAGTTTCATCTGGGCAATTCTTTGATGCCTGGAATCCTCTCGGGAAAAGTTGGACTGTCAAATACTTACACTGACTCCTGAACAACTATTTAACTGATTCCATCTTACCTCACAGACATCCAACCATACCTTCCACAGAACATGTACACAGCCCTGACCCTGCCTTGGCACTTCCATGATCTGGCATTTCCATTCCACTCTGACCAAAACCTCCACACCTGCCAAAGCTGGTGCCGATTTCAAACACCGACCTCTGCTGTTGTCACCAGATCTGACCCTGCCTCTGGCACCCAGAACCTAGCCCCCCTATCCACCCTGACCTACCTGAAATGCTGCATCACTTACCTGGCCCCTTTGCTACCTTGCACCCTGGCACCCTACAGCAGGCAGCCTACTTACCAAGCAGCCTACCCCATTACCAGCTGGAATTCTATCCTTACCTGCTACCCACCTGCACACCCACCAAGCCAGCACTATACTTACATGGCATTCTATTCACCTGGCACCCTACTTGTCTGACGAGCTACCCTCTATTCATCCGGCATCCCAAACTCTGGCACCCTACTCTACTCAGCTGGGTCCCTAATTACCAGAGGCCCGAGCAGAACCTCCTCTCAGAAATGTGGAGCTCCCTCCTTTCATGAAAACAGGTAGTACAGTGACAATCTACATGACGCCTTGGAAAATCCAGCTCACTGTGTCTTTTATAGGTGTACTGACATAATGACTGTGGGACATACAGCAGTGAGATTATCTGACGTTAGGTAAAGAGGCTAAAACTGTAAGCAGTACTTCAGATGTGGTCTCACCAAGGCCTTGTAAACTTGAGTCTCTCTAAAATAAAGACCAGGCCATTAGCGTTCCTAATTGCATGCATATGTATATTAACTTCTATGATTTCTGTCCAAGGTCACACAGATTCTTCCTGTGCACAGTTTCCCAATCTCTCACAATTTTGCCATTATTCTGCTTTTCTACTTTTTACAATAAAGCTGATAATTTCACATTTCTTTATATTCCAGCTCCTCCTGCCTGCTCATGTCATCCATCCAAATCCTTTTCCAGTCTTTGCATCCACTTGTGGCTTACTTTATCATATAAGTTTGTAGTTTCCACAAATTTGGATTCATCTCATTTGATCCATTCAACTAAATCATTGTTATATGTTCTAAACAGTTTTGGTCCAAGTACCCTGCTTGTTTACAACCCAAAAATGACTCATTTATTCCAAATCTCTGTCTTCTGCCCATAAAATAATTCACAGTCCTTGCTAATATATATTCCCATTTCCATAAATTCTATTGTTTAATAACTTTCTACATGATACTTATCAAACTTTTTCTTGTAAACCAAAATGCCCTACATCCATTGCCCCCCCCCCACCCCGGCTTATCTACTCTATTGTTTATGTTCTTTTTAAGTTCTAAAAGAATTGCCAAACATAATGTCTCTTTCATAAATCGGTGGTGCTTCTGTCTAATGATGCAATTTTCCATGCTCGCGATCGTCATTTCCTTAACATTTCCTTCCCTTCTAAAGTTTTCCCTTCCACTGACGTCAGGCTAATTGATCTATTGTTCCCTATTTTCTCCCTCCCTGCTTTTCTGAATAGTGTGCTGATATTTATTGCCATCTAATCCATGAGAAACAATTTATAACTTAGTTTGATCGAAACCAAATCATCCATTATCTCTGTAGCCATCTCTTTTAAAACCTTCTGTTATAAATGTTAGGGGCGTTGTTAGCTTTTAGACTCACGTGAAAGTTGGGACCCCCAACAATACATAGTGGTGTCTGTCTATACCATACTTTCAGTTTGAATAAGATTGAATCCACACTCTCTTGCTCTTGTAAAAGCATTACTGTGAGCCAAACAGACATCAGGAAGGCATATTTCTTCCATGTGTTGGAAATGAATTTTACAATTTCACTACACTACAGCACATAGAAGAAATTACTGCCTATATACCAGACAGATCCTACGAAAATGATTGGTTTCCCAATACTGAGTTTCAACCACTTTCTGTCTATTGATCTGTGCTTGCATTATTTTGAGATGTCATTGGTCATTATGAAAACAGAAAATAAGATGATTTGACTAGCAATTGAAGGTTTGAATCAGTGAATGATAAAATGCCTGTTGAGTGTTAGGAGGTAAAGGGCAGGCTTAGTAAGGGATAACCCCTTCTTTCAGAGGAAAAGTAACTGACAGCTGCATGGAAAAGTTTGTAAAATTATACCACAAGTAGCTCAGCTAGCTCTATACAAGTACTGTACCTTTGCCAAAACACGTAACAAGACTCAATTGCCTGTGCATGCTTTTTCAGAATTAGATGGATTTGACAACTATTTACAAGATGATTAATTGCTTCAAGGATACATGTTTTAATGGATGTTGAAATGATGATTTTTCTTGTGGGAAAGTCCAGAACTAGGGGGCACTGTTTTAAAATTAGAGGCCACTCTTTTAGGACAGCGGTGAGGAAATTTGTTTTCTCTCAGAGAGTTAAGCTCTGCCTCAGATGGTGGTAGAGGCAGGGTCATTGAATATTTTTAAGTTGGAGTAGATAGACATTTGTTAGGCAAGGAAATTAAATCTGATCAGGACTAGATGGGAATGTGGAATTTGGAACACAAATAGATCAGCCACGATCTTGTTGAATTGCTCAGCAGGCTCAAGGAGACAGATGGCCTATGTCTTCTCCTAATTCATATGTTTGTATGCAAGTATGTTCTTTTCTTCATCCATCCTGATGAAAGACATTGAGCAGAAATGTTAGCTCTGTTTTTCTCCATACAGTATTTCCAGAATGTTTTGATTTTATACATGCTGGATCTCAAAATTACGGCTGACCTTGGACTTCCACTTTTCCTCTTATTCACAACCAAACTACTGCCTATTCCAGCCTTAAATATAGTCAATGATGAAGTAAATATGACTTTCTGGGAAAAAGAATTCTAAATGTTCACAACACTTTGAATTTCATGTCATTTCAATCTTAAGTGATCAACTTCTTATCCTGAGACTGTGCTTCTGTGTTCTGGACTCTCTAGTGCTTTAGTTCTGAGGAAGGGTCACCAGACCTGATACATTACCTCTGTTTTTCCCTTCACAGATGCTGCCAGACCTGCTGAGCTTTTCCAGCATCTTTGTTTTGAGCCTTGTTCACTATCCTGTCAACATGTGACTCCACTTTCAAAGAACAACGAACCTGCACTCCAAGGTTTCCTTGTTCAGCAACACTCCCCAGGACCGTACCATTAAGGGTATAAGTCATGCCCTGATTTGCCTTTCCAAAATGTAGCACCTCACATTTATCTAAATTAAACTCCATCTGCCACTCCTCAGCCCGTTGGCCCATTTGATCAAGATCCTGCTGTACTCTGAGGTAACCTTCCTTGCTGTCCACTACACCTCCAATTACGCTGTCATGTGCAAAATTAATAACCATACCCCTATGTTCACATCCAAATCGTTTATACAAATGATGAAAAGCAATGGATCCAGCACCAATCCTTGTGGCACACAACTGGTCACCAGCTTTCAGTCTGAAAAGCAACCCTCCACCACCACCCTCTGTCTTCTACCTTTGAGCCAGTTCTGTATCCAAATAGCTAGTTCTCTCAGTATTCCATTTGATCAAACCTTGCTAACCAGGCTACCATGATGAGCCTTGTTGAATGCCTTACTGAAGTCCATGTAGATTACATCCTCCATTCTGCCCTCATCAATCCTCTTCGTTTCTTCTTCAAAAATCTCAATCAAGTTAGTGAGATACGATTTCCATCACACAAAGCCATGTTGACTATTCCTAATCAGTCCGTGCCCTTCCAGATACATGTAAATGCTGACCCTCAGGGTTCCCTCCCATGAGCTGCCCACCACCAATAAAAGTTTTGATGTCTAAATAGTAAAAGACAGTAAAAGGAGTAAGGTGAATTAGGAATCAAAAAGGACATTTCCACGTAGGTGTGTGTGGTACTTGACAGAAGTGTGAAAGGAATACTTTGCACCTGTCTTTATCAAGGAAAAAGATGCTGTTAATATGAAAAAGAGTGTAGTTGAGTCACCTGACGGGCTAAAAGAAAACAGTTTTATAACAGTTCATAAAGAAACACATTCCACAGAGCAAAAATCAAATCACAGTGTGATTTCCTTTGAAAAATTCAGGTATAGGCCAATAAATCATGTTAACCATCAAAACATCTGACAATCATTAGGTCAGGAAGCATCTGTGAAGAGAAACAGTTTTTATATTGCAAGTTGAAATTATCTTTCATCAGAAACTGTAATTAGGAAAGCAAAGAGGAACCATGAAGTTAAAATCTTAAGGAATACAAAATATAAATAATGGAATAGTCAACAGGTAAATAAATAACAGAAGAAAATCAGGAATTGATCATTAAAGAATGGATGAGCTAAACTTAAAGGGAGGAACATAACAACAGGAGTAAGCCATCCTTGAGCCTGCTCCAGCATTTGAGACATAGCTGATCATCTATCTCAATACCATATTGCCACATAATCCCCTTATCTGTAGATGTTAATAGTAACTAGATATCTGTCAAATCTCTGCCTTGAACTTACTTAGTGACAGAACTTTCACAGGGGTAGAGAAATCCAAAGATTCACCACCCTGAGTGAAAAGGTTCCTCCTCATCTTAGCCTTGAGTGGCTGCCTTTTGTGTTAAGCCTCTGTTCCTTCATTCAGGACCCCAGAGCAGGGGGAAACATCCTTCCTGCGTATATTCTGTTTAATCCTCTAAGAATTGTGTATGTTTCTGAGATCACTTCTCATTCTTCTAAATTCCAGAGAATGCAGACTCAAACTCCACAACTCCCCCTGATCGGACTATCCAAGCAATCAGTCCACTAAATCTTTGCTGCACTCCTTTTATGGCAAGCATATCCCTCCTCAGGCAAGGGAGCTGGTACTGCATACAATAGTCCAGGTGTAGTCTAACCAGCTTTCTATATGACTGAAGCAAGATCTATTCGCTCCAATCCTCAACCTTCTTGTGATGAATCTTAATGTGCCATTTGTGTCTGAGTTGCTTGCTGCACCAGTGACTTACCAAGGGCACATAGGTCCTTTGAACATTGACACTTTCTAAACTCTTCACATTCAGGAAATACTTTGCACCTCTGTTCCTCCTACCAAAGTGGTTAACCTCACACTTATCCATATTATATTCTATCTGTCATGCTCTTGTGAACTTAGTCAGTCTGTCTAATTCTTCCTGAAACCTCTTTGCTCAGTCCTTATAATTCACATTCCTAAGTTTTGTGCCATCTGCAAAATTAAAAATATTACAATTGGCCCCTAGATCCAAATCATTGACATAGATTAAGTAAAGCTGGGGCTCAAGCATTGATCCTTGTGGTAATTTACTTGTCATGGCCTTTCAAACTGAAAATTACCCATTTATTCTTACCCCCTACTTTCTGCCTATTAACAACTCCTCAATCCATGCTCATATATTGCCTCTAATTCCATGCACTTTAATTTTGTTTACTCATCTCCTGTGTGGGACTTTATCAAAAGTCTTATAAAAATCCAAATACATCACATCCGCTGTTTTCCCTTACTAACTCTGATAGTAACATTCTCAACAAACTGTCTCAGTTTGTAAAACGTGATTTCCCCTTTGTAAATCCACGTTGATTGTCTAATCAGGCATCATTTGCTAAATATCCAGCAACCTCATCATTTCCCTACTGCAGACATCAGGGGATAACAGGTCTGCAGTTCCCTGTTTTGTCTCTCCTTCCCTTCTTAAATCATGCAGTTACATTTGCAACCTTCCAAACTGTGGTCACTAATACTGAATTAATAGACTTTTGAAAGATGATCACAAAGCAATCACTATCTCTGCAGCCATCTCCTCCAACATTCTAGGATGAAGGTCATTGGATCCCATCTGGGATGTCCAGGAGTGGAATGCCTCATCTTGGGAGCAGATGTGGTGGAGGTGAAGGAATTGGCAATAGGGGATGGCACTCCTGCAGGAAGGTGTGTGAGAGGAGGTGTATTCTAGGTAGCTGTGGGAGTCGGTAGGCTTGAAATAGATATCAGTTTCCAGGATGTTGCCAGAGATGGAAACAGAGAGGTCCAGTTTGGAGACAGATGGTCCAGGTGAACTTAATTTTGGGGTGGAAAGTGTTATTAAAGTGGATGAAGATGGTGAAGATGAGGCATTGAGGCTCAGTGAATCGGACATTTTGGAGGAGGTGGAGGGCGTGGGTGGTGTCACGGACGTAGGTGGGGAGTACCTGGACCAGGGGGAGAAAATGGAATTGAGATAAGTGAAGATAAGTTCAGTGGGGCAGGAGCAGGCAGAGCCAATGGGTCGACCAGGGCAGTCGGGTTTATGGACTTTGGGAAGGAGATAGAAATGTGCGGTGTGGGGTTGGGGAACGATGAGGTTGGAGGCTGGGGGTGGGAGGTCACCTGAGGTGATGAGGTTGTGGATGGTCGGGGAGATGATGTTTTGGTGGTCGGGGGTGGGATCATGATCAAGGGGGGGGCGGTAGGAGGAGGTGTCAGAGAATTGGCGCCTGGCCTTAGCGATGTAGAGGTCAGTGCGCCATACTATAACTGCACCCTTTTTCCCAGGTTTTATAGTGAGATGCCACAACGATGCCACCCAAAGGCTGGAGGAACAGCACTTCATTTACCGCTTGGGAACCCTGCAGCCCAATGGTCTCAATGTGGACTTCACAAGCTTCAAAATCTCCCCACACCCGAACTCATCACAAGACCAGCCCAGCTCGTCCCCGCCTCCTTGACCTGTCCATCTTTTCTCCGACCTATCCACTCCTCCCACCTCACTGACCAACCCCGAACCCCACTTCCTACCTACTAGCCTCATCCCTGCCTCCTTGACCTGTCTGTCTTTCCTCCCACATACCCACCGCTCCCTCCCAACTGACCAACCCCCATCCCAACTCCCTACCTACACTCACTTTTACTGGCTCCATCCCCACCTCCTTGACCTGTCTGTCTTCTCTCCACCTATCTTCTCCTCTATCCACCTTCCATCATCGTCTCCCTCTCTCTCTATTTATTTCAGAGCCCCCTTCCCCTCCTCCATTTCTGCAGAAGGGTCCAGACACAAAACATCAGCTTTCCTGCTCCTCCGATGCTGCCTGGCCTGCTGTGTTCATCCAGCTCTACACTTTGTTATCTCAGACTCTAGTATTGGCAGTTCCTGCTATCTCTAATCCATTCAGTCTGCCTTTGGCGCAAATCCATCGATTCCTTGCGTATTCATGTGCTTATCGAAAAGTCCCTTAAATGCCCCTGTTGTATCTGCCTCCACCACCACCCCTGGCAGTGTGTTACAGACTCCTACCATTCTGTGTAAAAAACATACCTCTCACATCTCCTTTGAACATTCCCCCTCTAACCTCAAATGTATGCCGCCTAGTGTTAGACATTTCAACTCTGGGGAAAAAGATTCTGACCCTCAACCCTATCTATGCATCTCATTATTCTATAGAATTCTATCAGTGTGGTTGGTTGGCTCGTCGAGCTGGTTCATTTTTCCGCAGATGTTTCATTACCGTGCTGGGTAACATTGTCAGTGCAGCCTCAGATGAAGCGCCATTGTGTTTCCCGCCTGTTATTTAAACTCTGGTGTCCATTGAGCTGGATTACCTCACTTCCGGTTTTTCTTCGCAATGGAGTGTATATGGGGTCGAGCTCTATGTGATTATTGATGGCTTTCTTCATGGAGTACCAGGTTTTTAGGAATTCCATGCTTGTCTTTGCTTCGCCTGTCCCAGGATACATAAGACAGACAGTGATCCTGACACTGACCAGAAAAAGTGAACTCAACACTCTCAACACATTTAAAAGGAAGGCCCTAGAAGGACTGAAAAAGGACAAGAACATCACAATATTACCAGCAGACAAAGGGCGCATGATGGTAATACTAAACAAATGGGACTACCCTTCCAAGGCACATGCACTACTCGCTGACGAGAACACATACTGGCAGTGCAGACAGACCCAACACCACAACTGGGCAACAAGATTCTCAACACAATAAACAGACTCAAACAGAACGGACAAATCAACAAAACAGACTTCTTAAGAATGAAACCTGAAGGAACTAACAGCACCCGATTCTACAGCCTCCCGAAGGTACACAAACTGAAAGTGCCCATAGGATCCTGGGACAGGCAAAGCAGAGACAAGCACAGGAATTCCTAGAAGCCTGGTCCTCCATGAAGAAAACCATCAACAAATATATAGAGCTACACCCCCTATATTCCATTGTGAAGGAAAACCGGAAGTGAGGTAATCCAGCTCAATGGACACCAGAGTTTAAATGACAGGCAGGAAAACACAACAGCGCTTCATTGGAGGCTGCACTGATGATGTTACCCAGCTCTTGTACTCAATTCCCCAACCAGTAAAGGCAAGCATGCCATATGCCTTCTTTACCACCATATCGACTTGCGTGTCCACTTTCAGGGGAGCTATGGACTTGAACTCCAGGATCCCTCTGTACATCAACGCTGTTCAATGTCCTGCCATTAACTGTATACTTTTCCTTAACATTTGATTTCCCAGAGCATCTCACACTTACCTGGATTAAACTCCACCTGCCATTTCTCTGCCCATATCTGCAACTGATCTATATCCCACTGTATCCGTTGACAACCTTCTACATTATCTACAACTCCACCGATCCTAGTGTCATCTGCAAACTTACCAACCCATCCATCTACATTTTCATCCAAGTCATTTACGTATATCACAAACAGCAAAGGTCTCAGTATGGATCCCCTGTTGCAAACACTATGCATTCAGGTGAAGTGCTTTTAATTTTGCCTTTTAAACATTATTCTGAAATTTGACCCTGGTTGATTCTAAGATTTGTTTCTGCTGTTTTTCACATTCATTCACAGCTTTTCTACTTCCTATAAGCACCTTTATTCTATCTGAATTCCCTCTCGGGTTCCTATTCCCAATAAGCTAGTTTAAATATTCCTGAACAGCACTAACAAATCTCCTGTGAGGATATTAGTTCCAGTTCTACAATAATGAAACCCATCCTTCTTGCTCAGATCTTAGCTGGCCCAGAAACTGATCGAAAGCCTCAGTAATCTAAAGCCCTTCCTGCTGCACCATATTTCCAGCCATCTGCTCAAGTACTCAGTCTTCCTATTCTGATACTCACCAGCTGGGTGTAGTCCTGAGTTATCTGCCTGAGTTTCTGCTTCTCACTGTCTTGCCTAGTTTCCTAAATACTACTTTCAGGACCTCCTCCCTTTTTCTATCTATGTTATCTATCTTGGTGCTCATGTGAACCTTGACTTCTGGTTCTTTGTCCTCCCCCAAAGAAAATTCTACAGCTGCTCTGGAAATATACCATCCTGGATGACAATATACCATCCTGGAGTGACACCTACAGCCACAGAAATTCCTGAGTGTTCACCCAACTACCAAATTGCGTCCACCTGTTGCCCTTTTATTCTTCTTCTGTCTGACCATGGGCATTCGAGGCAGTTTTGGTGCCACTAGCTTGGCGTTTGTACATTCCTCTGATGAACTATTGCTTTCACCATTTACAAAATGGTAAACCAGTTAGTGAGTGAAATTGATTTAGGGGACTCCTGCATTGTCTGCTTTGTCTTCCTAGACTATCTGACAGTCCCCTGTTCCATGTTTGCATGCATGCTCTTAATCAGCAGTGTGAGCACTTCATTAAACATAGTATCCATGTCATTCTCAACTTCATCATGGACCACATCTCCCTTTTTGCGTTTTTACCTTGGCGCTGATGTTCTGGGCTGCAAGGTGCTTTCCTCTGTTTCAGTCACAAAACAGTAAGAAACTTTAAAACCCACTGCAGGAAAGTGTAGGCCTGGCGTTTTAAAATGGCACAAAAATGTCAAATGATCTCTTTCGGTCATCCACCTCCATCCCAAATGACAATGCCACCCATCTCTAGATCTTCTTCCAGGTCCGCTACCAGGATCCACATCATCAACATTAAATTGTGTCCATTGTCTCTTTTCTTCAATAAAGGAAAAATACATTCCAAACCTACATTCTTTGGCCTGTTATTGTATTTTGCTTGTACAGTTGAGGATTTTAATAGATCCATCTGAAATCATTTCCCACATAAGCTGCTACAGACACACTTGGTCACCAATTACAAAATGGAAAAATAAAGGAGTTCAAAAATTGCCTTTCTTGTTTTGAAAGAGCAAGAGTAATAATTGCATTTTATAAGCTTTTTATTGAACTATAGCATACTTAAGCTTGACTTTTTTTTTAATTCTTACTTTGGATGTGGGCATTTCTGGAAAGGCTAGCATTTTTTGCCATCCCTGATTGTCCTTGAACTGATTAGCTATCTAGTCCATTCCAGAGGGAAGTTAAGAGTCAAGTACAGGACTGTGGTTCTGGACTCACGTCCAAGTCAGACCAGGTAAGGTATCCATTCATAAGGATATTATGAACCAGATGGGTTTTTACAGCTAATAAGGACAGTTTCATGGTCACGCTTACCAAAACTTTTGTTTTATTCCAGAGTTTTATTAATTGAATTTAAATTTCACCAGCTGTCAGGCTGGGATTTGAACCTGTGCATCAGAATATAAGCCTGGCTCTCAAGATCATAAATCCAGTGACATTGCCTCTAGGTCAATGTCAGCTCCAAAACAAACTGTACAGTCTACACCCACAGGCATTTGTCTGATCTTCAAATAGGTTAAGAAAACATGAGAAACATTTCTAGTCTTCATCAGTGAGAAATGTCTTACAGTTGATGAAACTGGTCTCATTAACTTATTTGTGGCTTAAGTAAAGGTGTGGAATTTGGTTCATGTGAAACATGGTTTATTTACGGAAACTTTCACTTAGCAATGAGTAGAAAAGTAAGTAATGTGAAAATAAAAGAGTGAATTCATATTTACATAATGATCTTGATGTCTTCAAATATTCCAAAGAACTCCATCATCAAAGATTTTGTAATATACCCACTGTTGGTTATGTAAATAAAAGAGGAGAAACTTGGACAGCAATAGATGTGGAAACAGGATGTTAGAAATGAAAGTTACAAGACATAACTGCTACTGCTAACAATGATCTACTACTTTTAATGCAACATCATTCAGAGCTCACTTTCAAACGTGATATGTTGATCATTTAACATAATCATTACGACAGCATCTTCTATGAGTAATAGAGATCAAAACTGAAAAAGCTCATCTATAGAGCATCATTGGAAGATTTATTCCAAAACACAAGTGAAAAATAACAATCCTACCATTCAGTATGTTTCCATTTTACTCCCATTCAATATGGTTTTCTGTTTTCTATTATACTCTGCTATTTAATCAATTGCAACATCAGTCTTGCAGGACTTAATAGACAAGGAGCAATTTATTTCAGTTTCATCATTCCCTAGGTCTTGGCCTTCATTCAAATCATGGTCTTAGTTTTCAATAAATTATCTTCTACAATATATCAAAGAAAGGAACAACCAGGCAATGATTTGTCTAACATTTTATCTTTTAGACCTTGATGTAAATCTATTTCATGTTAGTTTTCAGCCGAAACAAATTCCTTCAAATTAAAGAAAATCAGATCTAACTGATGTCCTAAACCATCACACCATCACATTATTGAAATGAGCTATTAATAAGCACCAATGTTATGTTGATATGATTGTCGCCTAATCATATTAACATATCTTTAACCTGCTCATCTATTACAAAACTAAGAATATATTGCAGGCAGTTTCAGGCTGCCTATCTGGAGATGGATATATATGCCTTAAACATGACATAGCAAAAGCTCACTGGATTTATTTCTGGGATGAAAGTGTTGTACTATGCGGAGAAACTGAACAAATTAGGCCTGGAGTTTAGAAAAATTAGAAGTCGCCTCAGAAAAAAATACAGGATTCTGACACCTCTTGATGGGGTCAGATATTGGGACATTGCCTCCCTTGCCTGGGGAATCTAGAACATGGGATCACAGTGCAATGATGAAGTATCAATCATTTAGAGCCAAGATGAGAAATTTCTCCTCCAGAGGGTTATGAATCTTTGACGTTCTCCAGCCTAGAAAATTGTGGGTGATTCCTCATTGAGTAAATTCAATTGAAAGTGGTAGATTTTTGGTCTTTCAGAGAATCAAAGGGTATGGGCAGAGAGTGGGAAAGTAGAGTTGAGACTGAAGATCAGCCATGATCATGTCGAATTGTTGAACAGACTCAATACGATATGTGGTTATCTCCTTCTACTAATTCTTATGATCTTCTCATAGTCCTCTCATCCCTCATTTCTAGCATAGTCCTACTAATGCCAATTTTAATGGCCACCATTATCCTTCCTGAGTCCAACAGATTCCAAACAGCAAGGATTCAGCTTGGAAATGTTCTGATCTGTATGTTTTAACGTCAGACAGATAAGTATACTTGGTACGCCCAAGAAGCTCATCAAGACTTTCTTTCACCTCAATTTTAAAGGAGTGTGGGAGGTTTATCTGGAATACAAAATCATGATGTAACTGGCTTTAATACACTTTAATGCATTGTTATTTCATGATAGCTCTAAGGTAAAAACCTGCGACTTTGGTGTCATTTTACAAATACAGTTTTGGAGATATTTTCAAATAAAAGCAACATTTTAAGGTATTTTCAGAATGAGGTAGCAAAATAAAGAAAAAGTTTTGTTTCATTTCTTATGAATTAACCAAGCTGTGATGACCTTTGACAAGCTAACAATTTCTACAGTGTGAAATCAGGAAGTAATCTTCAAATGCAACAAATAGAGAATAATTTTTGCTTTTAGTGGAATTGAAAATCTGGTATTAGTTTACCCATCCTGTCTAATATTCTTTTCAAATCAAGTAGATGTATAACAAGCAAGCAACCTACTAGTGCCCATTTACTATCTTGCCAAAAGTGTCACAAAGTAGTTGAAAAAGTTTGACAAATCTATTGGAGTTTTTTTTTTGTTGTCAGTAACTTCCCAGGGAGATAAAGGGATTTTGGATTTTTGATTTTCAGAAAAGAGCCACATCAGAGATTGTTACACTAGATTAGGGCTTTTGCAATTGGGCATAATAGTTTGTCATGGATCAGGGTCTGTGATTCTGCGATTCTTCACATGACATAAGATAGTGAGTAGGAAGAAACTGAAAAGATTAGTTTTATGACAGTGCCTTAGAATTATCAATCATTTATACAAGGGCGTAAAAGAACTAAAGTAGGTGACAATTTAAAACTACTGGTAGATGGAAAAGTAAACTATGAGGAGGGCTCAAAGAGGTGGAGCTCAGTTAAATGACTTGGCAAGATCTGTCAGAATAGGATATAATTACAATGTTAACTTGCAGGAACAGCACTTATGACAGAAAATGGTATGTTAGTCTTTATTGTACATGTTGTTGAAATACAACATTAAGAAAATTAAGCTGAAAATATATGATCAGTACAACACTAAGGCAGAATTACCTCACCTCACGTAGCGTGGAGGGCTTGTAAAAATTCCTCAGCTCTCCTTCCCATCAGCCTTCTGCCCACCCAACATCCCCAGAAATTTACAGTGGGAAGGTATGGCCTGAGCTGTTCTTGCCTTAAGGGTTATTTCCTACCTAGCCTCAATTTTCAGCCTGGTGGGAGGAGTTCAGGAACAGGGGAAAACCTGAAAAGTGAGTTTGCTTAGGCCACTGGCAGTAGGTTGAGGAATCAGGGGGTGGGGGGGGAGGGGCTGCAGGAGGCATATGCCTCACTGGCCTCATTTCAACATCAAGTGCCCCCCACCCCCTGCAACAAGCTTTGCACTTTGTGATGTTCCCTCCTGACTGGATTGTCCACCAGTGTCCCCTCTGCCCAACCACACTTGACCTCTTCAGCTCACTTGGCTCTGAGATCTTGATTGTTAGCTGGTCCTGAACTCCTGAGACCAGAGAGCTGAAAGACAATCAATGGCAGGCAGCTCTCTGAACTGGGACCACCTCTTGATTGAGGAGTGGAAGTCCTATCTTCAGCCAATTAACTGTCATTGGGACATTAAATGGAGGCCGGGCAGTAACTATCTGCGGCATTCTTTCAATTTTCCCAGGAGACAGAGCTGGTGCCAGAGGGCAGGAGAATTGCCATTGTGCATATAAAAGTTGTAAGGATAAGCCAAGCAATTACAGACCACTCAGTTAACTTCAGTACTAGGGAAGCTTTTAGAAATAATAATTTCCAATCGAGTTAAGAGTCAAATTGACAAAGGTGGGTTAATTAGGGCCGGTCAGCATGGATTTTTAAAGAGATTATGTTTAGCTAACTTTCTTGAATAGGTAAGAGAGGATTGATGAAGGTAACGCTGCTGATGTAGCATACATGGACTTCCAAAATGCAGTTGATAGAGTGTTGCACAGTAGATACAAGGAAAGTTATAGGTCATAGAATAAAGGAGATAGTAGCAACATGGACTTAAAATTGGCTATATAGGAAACATAGGGTAACGCTTAGAGGATATTTTTCAGGCTGGATTTAAGGTTTGTAGTGCAGCTCCCCATGAGTCAGTATTGGGAGCCTTGCCTTTCTCGCTTTGTATTAATGATCTGGACATTTGGAGTGCAGGGGACAATGTCAAAGTTTGCAGATGATACAAAATTCAGAAGCATTGTAAATTGTGAAAAAGACAATGCAGAATCTCAAAAAGATGTAGACAATTTGGCAGAGTGGGAAGTGGATAAATTGCAGTCAACATTCAATGTCATGAAGAAACATGAGGTGATGTACATTGGTAGAAAGAACATGCAGAGGCTTTGGTAGGAAGAACATGCAGAGAAGTATAAAATAGTCAATGGTACTCCAAAGGGTGTGCAGCAATAAATGGCAGAATGGGTGAAGAGAGTGGATAATAAAACATACTGTATCCTAGGCTTTATTAATAGGGTACAAGAGCAAGGAACTTGTGCTGAACCTGAAATAAGACATTTGTTGGACTTCAACTTGAGTGTGCAGTTCTGGGTATCACATTTCAGGAAGAATGTGAATGCACTGGAGAGCACGCAAAAGAAAATTACAAGGTCCAGGGATGAGAAATCTCTATTATTAAGATAAATTGAAGAAGTAGCTTTGTTTTCCTTGGAGAGGAGAAGGCTACGAGGGGATTTGATTGAAACTTTGAAAGTCACAGAGAGTCTGAACACAGGAGGTCGGGAGAAATTATACCTGCTCATAGAAGGATCAAGAATGAGAAGGCACAGATTTAAAATGACTTGCAAAAAGAGGTAAAAGCAATGCAAGAATATTTGTTTTCACATAGTGAGTGGTTTGAATCTGGAATGAACTGTGTGGAAGTGGGGTAGAGACAGGTTGAATTGAAGCATTCAAGCTGGCATTACTTGATTACTTAAGCAGAAACAATGTGCAGTTTTAGTGGGAAAGGGTGGGAGAAGAATATTAAGTCATGATGTTCATTCAAAGAGTTCACATGGTATGGTTGGCCTCCTTCCATGCTGTAAAGATTCTGTGATTCTGCATTGCATTGGCAGACAAAAGTCCTGGTCCTGGGCTTCTGTGTACAGATTTAGTTTCCTTACTGAAGGGAAGATGTACTTAATGTGGTTGTTATTAACCTTCGCCAGGTTGGGTTGAGAAGGTTATGCTCTGAAAAATGATGACCAGAATGAATCTATGTTCTCTGGAGTTTTGAAGAAGATAAATGATCAAATTGAAGCATATAACATTCTTCGAAGATGTTGCCATAGAAATATTGAGAGGTTCTTGTGGCAGACTGCAGAGTCCAGAACTGGGGCCTTAATCTCAGGGTAGGGAATCAGCCTTTTGGGGCTGAGAAGAGGAGAAGTTTCTTCCCTCAGAATTTGTAAATCTTTGGAACACTAAGTCCCAGGATGCTCAATTATTGAATATATTCAACACTGAGATACTTGATAGGAAATGGAACTGGGCACAGAAATTGGAGATTGTGTGGAAGTTGAGTTATCATCTTAATAAATGGTAGAGTTGGGTTATGAAGCTGAATGGCCTACTCTAATATTCTTACAAATACATCAATTCTGAAGTCAGTTTGCTGTGGCACAGAGCTGGAAAACATAAGAGTGAAGGATATTTGGTATTGGTATAAGATTAGTCATGATCAGAAGCTTCTGAATCAGCTGGAAGGATAAGGTAAACAGGATAACTTCAGTTGGAGTTGCTAATGACATTGATAAGGGAGTAAAAAGCAAGAAATATTCTGAAAAGTAAAAGTAATAAGTAAAATAATCTGCAAATTTAAATAATTAACCTCAGGTGTAGGTCAAGCAGCCGGTTGAAATAGTGTGTGGTTAATCATGGAGATTTACCTCATTAAAAAGAATCATAGATCATAGAATCCCTACATGGTGTAGAAACAGGCCCTTCAGCCCAACAAGTCTACACTGGCCCTCAAAGCATCCCACCCAGACCCATCCCTCAATAACCCACCAAATCTACACATCCCTGAACAGTATGGGTAATTTAGCATGGCCAATACACCTAGCCTGCACATCTTTGAACTGTGGGAGGAAACCAGAGTACCTGGAGGAAACCCACACAGACAGTCACCTGGGGGTGGAATTGAACCTAGGTCCCTAGCCCTGTGAAGCAGCAGTACTAACTACTGAACCACCATGCTATCCTTTGTTACAGCTATCTTGGGTTCTTGCAATCCTCACTGCTTTTTCACTATGGATCACTATATTTTCTGGCACTGGGTATCTTCCTTGTCATTTCTAATTCTACAGTTGAGTTAACTAGCTTCTGATTTTATTTGGTTCTTTTGACTTGTCAATCTGTTGCTTGTGTATTTTTCCGGTATCAGGCATACTTGCTTGGGCACTTCTGAGGAAATTCGCCTTTGTGACCTCTGTTTTATAAACTTTTGTCATCCACTCAGATTTGACCCGGAGACAAGTTGGAGAATTTCCTCAAAGTGAGTTACAACCTTGTTGCAATTTTTTAAGACAGGGATTGCCTCCACAAAGTGTCCTGAGTTTGCTTGTTTACATACCTATTGCAGTAGGTATAGACACACAATCATGTAAAATAGCCAAGTGAGTTGGAAACTCATACACAACCTTTTGAAAACATTGTCCAGCTCGAACACTGTAGCCGTTGACTGCAGGACAACCATCTCCCACTTACAGAGCATCATTGCATATTTATCATACACACTGAAAAGGATGACATTTAAACCAGGAAGGTAGTAGCACCTTTGACCAAGCCAGTGAAGCTGAGTGTACACTTCACTGAGAAACCCAGCACCAAGCTCATGGTCTACTGGTGGTAGTGTACGTATGGGGACATGGATAATGTATTGCGTACATGTCAAATGCTGAGAGAAATATCATCACTGGTGCCTGTTAGAATCCTAGAAATCCAAAGACAGGATTCTAATGTCAGTGTCCATTGTTAGGCTATCAGATCCAATGTAGAGTCACTAGTTGCTGTCAATCAGTTGCATTGGCAGACTTCATTGTCTGCATGCCAACAAGAGATTCTCCATTTCATCACCTCTGAGCTCCATCATGACAAGAAGTTACCATGAAGATAGAGAAAATGCTTCAAGGACAGCCTAAAAATCTCCTTGAAAATATACAATACCTCTATATCTCTTACTGTCCAAACTGGAGAATAATCATCTACAATGGTGCCAAATATTTCAAACATCTCTGACAGGTCCAAGTGGATGCCAAGTGCACACAGCAGGAAGGGCCTGTAAGACCTGAGCATCCAGCCTATCCTATCCTATACTCCACCACTGAATGGATATGCAGATCCTGCAATAGACTGTTAGCCACCTCAGCGCTCATAACTCAAGTGGAACAAAATCATCCTCATTTTAGTTCCTGTTATGGATCAAGAAAAGAAGAAATATGTTTCTATTGGGATTGGTCAATATCTTGTGGTCTCTGCTTGCCCTTAAATGCTGTCTGACACTGCTCTGTTTCACCCAAAGTTCCTCTTACTCTTCCTCCACAATAATGGATCACTCCATCGAAATCCCACAGCTGCTCCGGACAAACACACATTGTGGGTGGGGAGTGTTTGGGTCAGAAATTCTCCGGTGGATTCAGACACATCGAAACATGTCCAGGTTTCTGTAGGCAGGATGGCAAAATGAACTCTTGCAAAACACAATTCCCAGTTACAAGAAATCACTTTGGAAACTCTTTGTATTGTTCATGTCTATGAACTTCTCATTTCTGCCTCTCTCAACTAATACTGACAAATTGTTACCCTAGCTTACTCAGGGTATATTCCAAGTGCAACAAAAGGAAACTTGGGAACTGCAGCATCGTTGACTTATGATGCAATATACCAAGGTATTAGATCACACTTGACGGGATGGACAAGGCATAAATGATCTGCTATTCATTCACAGAACAACCAGGGTATAATGGGTAATTTTCTTACTTTACTCTTCTGACAGGAACATCAAGCCCATGACTATGCATTATTTTTTGGTCAGCTCATTTGAACGAAAGTGGCTTAAGTTTGGCCCACAATGGATCGTCTTACCAAACTAATTCATGATAGTTATTAACACATCACCAGAACTTCTGATAGGTGCTTCTAGTTTTTTTTTAAAGAAATAGACTTCTTTTGTCAGGTTAAATACTGAGAGACTGAGATCAACATTGCGGTGAAAAACCAATGGAAATGACCAGTACTCTTAAGTTGTACTGAAAACTAAACAGAAAGCTAGAAGGAAATAACCTATAAATGACAGAAATGCAGTAGTACGTGGACAGTAAACATAAACCTGTGGCTTTATTTTTTCAAATTAGCTGATGCAGCATAGGCTCAGTGCATCACTGCATCATTGTAAAACAGAAAATATGAAGTACATGCTGCAGAGGAAATACTGCCACAGGCCATATACGACTTTACTGGAATTTCTGAGCTCTTTAAATAGGACACAGCAAAACAACTTATCCACATCAAATATTGGACAAGCAAATGGCTCAGTTTTAATAATTTGTTTTTGTAACTAGGGTAAACAGGAGAGAAATAAAGGAAATTCCCTTCTGATGAGTTAACTTTATTTGTTAAATTTGATTTGTTGAAGTCATGAACAAAAATAGGAGCAGTAGCCAGACAGCCTACTTCACCATTCATTACGACCAGGACTGAACTTCTGATTTACAAGAATGTTGCCAGGACTAGAAGATTTGAGTTATAGGGACGGGCTGAATAGGCTGGGGCTTTTTTTCGGAGGCCGACGGTGACCTTACATAAAATCATGAGGAATATGGAAATGATGATAGCCAAGCATTTTTTTGCTAGGATGGGGGAGTCCAAAACTAGAGGATACAGGACTAAAATGAGAGGGGAAAGACTTAAAAAGGACTTGAGGGGTAACTTTTTCACACAGAGGGTGGTGCATGCATGGAACGAGCAACCAGAGGAAGTGATGAAGGCTGGTACAATTACAACAATGAAAAGGCATCTGGATGGGTATACAAATAGGAAATGTTTAGAGGGATATGGGCCAAATGCTGGCAAATGGGACTTGGTCAGATCAGGATGTCTGGTTGGAGCAGATGAGTTGTTCCAAAGAATCTGTTTCCATGTTGTATGACCTTATGACTCTATACCTGAGCATCCATAGCTCTGTGGAAAAGAAAATTCTAAAGATCCACACTTGCCTGAGTGAAGAATTTCTTCTTTTATCAGCCCTGAATAGCTTTTTCTTATCCTGGGATGAAAACACCATGTTCAAGAATCTTTAGTCAGGGGGTAAAAAAAGCCCTGGCACCAAGCTGATTAAATTTGTAAAACAAGAACTCTTACAAACAAAATGGGAAACACTAGTGATGCCATGTCAATAATTAGATAGATTAGTTGTTCATTAATTGATAACTTTACAGTGAGTATTTCACAGTTGTTAATCCCTCAGGGAGCAGGTTGTCATAATTTGAACTGCATTGGATACCCTGGCTGTTGTTGTTAGTCAGTGAGTTGAGTGAAACCAGAAAAGCGCTGTGACACGGGAATGATTTACAGACTGTCATCTCATGTGATGGTCAAATAACGATGACAATGAGCTGAAATACTGTGTGTATTATTGGGTTTTGCATCACAGAAAGGGTCGTAAAACTTTAGAAAGGGTACAGCTCAACCTGACTTGGTTTATTCCTGGCTCGAGAAATATTAACGCAGGGAGATTCGAAAGACTAATGCTTTATCACAGCATAAACAATGAGGAGAATAATGGCAGACTTCAACGGCTGGATTTTTGACCATCCATGGGGTGAAGTTGGATGTAAAGAGGGTCAGAATTTCCATTCTTGGACATCATGTCAGTCTTTGCCTGCCACCAGAATACATTGCAATTTTCAAAGAAGGGGGAGGAATTTAATGCTGGCAAACTGCATGTCTTGGATTAACAACAAGTTTACTGAAGACCTTGTCAGCAGTGTGGAGAGGGACAAATGAAATCTACACAGCTGAGAAGAGAAAGAGGACACAATATGAAGCATGGCGGTATGGAACAGTGGGGAATTCTCATATAGTTTTGTTCTTGGTTTAAATCTTAGAAAAAACAGACAAAAATTCAAATGAATGGCATAAAGTTGTCATTGCTTGAGCAGATAGGAATTAAATAATTTCTGAAATATTATTTGAACACTGTTTTGACCAATAGGCTGCTGACCTTTTGCTCTGCAGCTTGCTTTACTGCAAGACAATGGCAGGTATAAAAATAGGGAAGTCTTGCTAAACTATACAAGGCACTATTCAGACTACAGCTAGAATGCTATGAACAGTTTTGGTCCCTTTTCTAGGGAAAGATATACTGGCATAGGAGGCAGTTCAGAGAAGGTTCACTGGGTTGATTCCAGATGTTCGTCTGAAGAGGGTTTGAGTTGGTCAGGCTTGTATACATTGACATTTAGATGAATGAAATCTCTTAGGAGGCTTGATAGGGCTGATGCAGAGGGGATGTTTCCTTTTGTGGGAGAATGTAGGTCCACAGGCCATAATCTCAAAGAAAAGGGTCACCCATTTAAGACAGGCATGAAAAAGATTTCTTTTTCTCAGAAGATAGTCAAGCTTTGGAATTGTTTAGATCATGAATTATACTCAAGGTTGAGTTCAATTTTTAATTAGCAAGGGAATAAAAGTTTATGGGAAAAAGGTGGGAAAATGCAGGAAAGTTGAGGATTGTTAGATTATCCATGATCTCATTGAATGGCAGAGCAGTCACAATGAGCCAAGTGGCCTACTTATGCTCCTACATCTTATGGTCTTATGGTCTATGGTCTTTGGGACTGGCCCCCCAGATCTTGAGCTCATGTCCACGCAGTGCACAATGCCCCTATCTGGGTGCTGAGCTTACTACAAAAGGAACAGCACATGAAAACAGACTCATGCCAGTGATGCAGAATGGGTTCCACATTTTAGAGGATGTGGCAAGGCTTTTGAAATAGTACAGAAATTGACTGCAATAGTAGCAGGAATAGGGGATTTTAATTATTTAGAGTAATTCAGACTTTTCACAGAGAAGAGGAGGTTCAAAGGTGATTTAATAGAGATGTTTAAAGCTATGAAGGGTTCTAATAGAATAGGTAGGGATAAAAATGTTTCTACTGGCAAGGGGAAGGGTTTGTATCCTGGGGAGACAATAATTTTCAAAAATAAGCTGGGGGACATTAAATGTATTTTTTCTAAAGCAAATAATTTTGAATTGGAATAAACTTAAAGGATAATGGAACAAGTTTTAATTGTAATATACAAAATGGAACTGAATACAATTTAGAAAAGAAAGAATTTGTAGGTCTATAAGGAACCAGCAGGGTTGTGGGACAAATTGGATAGCTCTCTCAAGGAGACAGTACAGACAGACTTGCTGAACAGTTTCGTATGCCATAGTGTTCCACGATACTTTGGGACAACATATGTTCATATGTGCTCAAAATTCTGTGATGAGACAGCATAGATAGGAAGCAAATTGTTTCCAATTGCTCAGTCTGTAGCCGTAGATATAATTAAATATAAGAATTTAGAAGACGAGAAGCATAATGTTGCTTCTGCAGAGAATTATGAGACTGTGGTATTTCCTTCCATGATGAATTGTTGAGGCAGAAACCCTGGTGGAAACTTAAGCTGCAAAAATGGGCAGCATTGCACAGGGAGGGGGGCATGGTTAAAAGTTTTAAAATCTGAAATCTGACCAAAACTTTTCTCTGATCTTTAATGGATTGGTAGGATGACAGTCAACCTGCTTTCTGGAGTCAGATTGACGTCTTAATTATCATAATAATGTAGGCAGTCTTATATTTATCCATCAGTTCAAAGTTGACTCTGGCCAGCAGTTTCCCAATGACCAAACAGGCATTAACTGTGAGATGCAGGAATCAAGGTCTTTCCATCCATCTGCTGGATCTAGCGTAAGTGCCTCACCAAACTCCCACTATTGCCATCTCAACTCCATTTTACAGTTTTGCTTTCCAGCGCGATGGAAGGTGACAGCAAACATTCTTTGGCCAGTGGCCTCTAGCCTTGACTTCTATGAAGTTCTGAATCTAGATGTTCTCCCTGCTAGAGCTTCCCAAAAACCCCGGTGGCTTCACACTACCCCAGCTTCAAACCCAATTCATTGACATAAGCTGGCACTTACCCACCTTTTAAGCCCTGAAGCTCCTGACCATGGCAAAACCCAGTTCCTGCAGGTGCCCCTTCCTGTCCGTGCTTTACTGTATCTGCTGCTTGAGAATAGGGTTGCCCCCTTCACAAGTATCAGACCTCTTTTCCCCAGCCACAGTCTCAATTATGACAAATATGTTTCTGATGTTCCTCTGGGTAGAAGTTTCTGAAATGGCCCAGCCTGGTTCTCTGGCCCCCACTCTCCCACCACCGACCTCTGTACCTCCCTAGTTCTGGCGGTGGACCCAATGGCGTGAATGTAGCCCCTTGAGCAATGTAACTCAGATGGAAAATGGCCAGATCCCTGACTGATGGCTTTATATTGGTTTGAGTCAGCTTTTTATTAATTGCCCTAATCCCAATCCTAGAAAGATACATAAATAAGGAAAAGTAAATAAGAAACTGTAATGAATCAACAATACTTCAAATATGAGAAAATACTAACATATTTGGCTGTTGAGTACAATATCTAATTTTTCACTCGTCAGCAGAGTTTGCAGAGTGATCTATAATTTCTGTCTCAGGCTGCTTCATACACCTTCTTGCCTGTTTTGCAGGACTTCTCATCTGATTCTGCTACAAATCTTGCCTTCACCCATGTTGCCCAGACCCCTATAAGGGAGTTTCATCTCATTAGTTACATGGTTACATCCAGTGCTGGCCAAAGAAACAATCTATAATGGTGGGAGATGGGGAGTCGGGGTTGAGGCAGATGACCAACACATTCAGAATCCTGCGTCACAGATGATACAAGTAAACTGACTCAGAGATAAAAGGTACTGCAGATGCTGGAGAATCCGAGACAACAAGCATGGGGCTGGATGAACACAGCAGGCCAAGCAGCACCACAGGAGCAGTAAAACCCGACGCCTCGGGCCTGACACTAGGTTTCTTCCACAAACGCTGTTTGATGACTTTATCACCTGTCCACAAGGAGAATTCTTTCAAACTACTGCCATTTTAAAACATTGCAAAAAGACAATGGCATTCAGACTTCAAAGCAGGAATGACCTGAAATTGCAGATTGTAGAATTAATTATTGGGAGACATCATTGATGATGTTGATCTGTTTATCTGGTGGATGAGAAACAAATCAATATCTTCAACTGAAGTTCTTGGCACAGGATGTTGAAATCCTTCCTGCTATTTTAAGGATTGGATTTTACATGTTTCAATATATGACTCAGGATTTATAATGACTGAATGAGTTAGTGTTTTTATTAAATGGAATTACAGGATTTCATACAACCATTGAAGTGTTTTAAGGTTGTTTTTCAAGACTGTCCATTTCTGTACGAGAAACCACTTGTTAACAGTCCTGACTATCATTAGAATGATGGGTTTGCCTATATTTGAAATGAGGCAGCCTGAGACAGAAATTATAGATCACTCTGCAAACTCTGCTGACAATGAGTGAAAGATTAGATATTGTACTCAACAGCCAAATATGGTAGTATTTTCTCATATTTGAAGTATTGTTGATTCATTATAGTTTCTTATTTACTTGTCCTTATTTAAGTATCTCTCTAGAATTGGGATTTGGACTATTAATAGAAAGCTGACTCAAACCAACATAAAGAAGATCAAGCATTCAATTTTTTTAATTAAATAAATTAAAGTCCTCATATTAATGTAGAGGCAGAAAGGGAGTAGTAGGGGTAGCTTGATGTTTGGGAAATGAGGAAGAATGCTTTTGCTTTGAGTCAAGCTAACTTTAATGGCAGGAATTGATTTTCATGTTTGAACTCTGTTTCTCATCCATCAGATAAACAGATTAAGAGGCTGGTAAAAACCAAGCAAGTCTGGCATGTGCGCTAGACTGTAGTTGGGGAGTGGAGAGGGAAAGAGCAGTCAGAATGGATATCAATGGGGGGAGTGAAGAGATTGATGATCAGGGCCATCGTTGGGTGAGCTACAGAAAGGGTGACAGAGGGCTTGGTAGAGATCTATGTTTGGTTGGAGCAGGGAGAGGAAGTTTCAGGAGGGCTTAGGTGCAATTGATAGAAGAGAGAAGTGATAACAGGGATCCTGTAAAAACCATGGATGACTAGGGGAAACAGTGGGCCTTTGGCGAAAATTAAGTCCATGGGAGGCAGGTAGGAGAGGATGACATATTCTACTGTGGAGGTTAAACAGTTTGTTTATGGAAAGTGATGATGAAGCACTTTTGTGATGAAGCCCTAGCAGTGACGCAAACTGCAGGATTCATAGGGAAATTAACGTTACATGACTGACTAGTTATAACCACACAATTAAAGTATATTTATTGAATAACCTATTATTCTGCTTAAATATAGCCAATGCAGATCGTGGTGCTGTAAAATCATGTGAGTCTACTTGACTTCATTTGACAAGAGTGCACCATTGGATTGTGAACGGAATGAAGACAACACCCTAATGTTTTAAAGTCACAGCAGCAAGGACAAAGGGTCTCTGTTTAGCCAATGTGCAGCTCATATTGAAGCTTCCAAGGTTAAATAATACAGAGGAAACATACTCCTGGCTCAGTAATCCTTAGCAAGAAATCACAACCACAGCTGTACCCTTGTATTGATGTGTTTTAATTTGTTTTGAAGTCGAACAATTGGCTAAATGTAGCCTTTGTACTAGAGTTAACTCTGAAAAGTTTGTAAATGCATGATTCTTTAGACTTTCATCACTTAGAGTCATAGAGTCAAACAGCACGAAAAATACTCACTTAAGACTATGTAATGATGAATCTCACTCTTTTTACAACGATGTGTTTGCATTTGTATTTTCTGAGCTTATGTATTAGTTGTTGCATAGCTTTATCCTTAAAGTCTAAAGAGCAATATAAATTCTTTCCAAACATCCAAAAATCAGGGAACAGATGGCAGTAAGGGCAAGTAAATGGTTGGTAATGAGTTTCTGACTTCATGGGAACTTCACCTATTCAGCAAACATTGAGACATGAACACGACGGCATCAGTTATTGGGCCCTGCCTGTTTATGTCTTTTTTTTCTTTATAAAAAGATTTAAACAACATTTATTAAGATAAAGAGTGTTGTGATTGTAAAGAGATCAGCCAGGTGGACCTCATAGAATATGAGTTCCCTGATTTGGGCTGTCAATCTGGTCCAATCAGGGAGCCCTGGCTGACAGATATCAACAGGAGTGCCAGGGGCTCTGTTCACTGTGAGAGCTGACTCTGAGGGAGTCGGACCAGTGGAAGTACTATGCACATGTAAATCAAGGGTGACTTGGTGATGGGATATCGGATGTCTGTGGAATTATTTCCGTGGCGACAAGAGTGAGATTAATGATGTAATCATGCAAAAGCATCTACTAGCTAAAGCTCAACTGGATTTCAAACAGGCAGTACAATTTGCTTTGTCACTAGAAAATGCATCAAATGGAGCATATGAGTTACAGGGTATGCCAATGGAAGTGGACTGATCTTGGGGAACACCACTTGAGAGAAGGCAATTGCATTGCCTCACTCGGGACATATCCCAAACAGAGGGACCCTAGGTCAGGTCACAGCAAAACCCCAAAACAAAGCCAAGCCTTGGCCAAACAGTTAACATTTTCTTCAGAATCCGGGCCAGCAATCCATTGTAGTTGCTGCCAGTAGGTGGACTCAAGATAGCAGAAGAGTCCCACTAGGCCTGAATTGAGTAAGAGAACTCATAGGCCGGCATCCAAGAGATTGCACATCTTGGAAAACCCACCTATATCTGGCTTGGAATAGTTAAATTGCTGAGCGACATCCAAATCAGAACCAGTCAAAATAAATGTCTGGTTAAATGGTCACCCAGTTCTAAGGAGGTTGACACTGGTGCGGCTGTATCAGCGATTGTAAAACCAATCTTTAACAAAATTCATTCTGGGCTCCAAATTTAAGTTTGCCCGAGACCACAGCTAGACTGAGAACCTATACCGGGCAATATTTTACAGATTAAGGGGACAACTTTGGTTCCAGCTTGAGGCCAAGGCCAATGGGGTGAAATTGGTTGGTTGGCTCAAGATTTTTCCTTTAGAAAATGGCTGCCTGAGTGAAGTCCTAATTAAATACCCAGATGTTCTTCAGGAACGTCTAAGAACTATCAAAGACGTCAAAGCCAACTTGCATGTTCATCAGGAAGCAATTCGACGATTCTGCAAAGCCCATCCAGTGCCATTTGCCTGTAGAGGCAGGAATCAGGAGGCTGGAAAGAAAAGGAATCATCAAACCAGTCCAGTTTGCCGAATGGGCAGCACCTGTCATAACGATTCTGAAGCTCGGGATTTTAAACAAAGAGAAAATGGCTTCTCACAGCTGGATAAATACCCAATCCCTCATGTAGTGAGTTTATATGCAAAGCTAGTGGGGGGATTACTGTCCTTCATGAAGCTGGACACCAGCCAATGTGTTCCTGCAATTAGAGTTAGATGAGGATTCCCAGAAATATGCTACAATTAATACGCATATGGGTTTGTACCAATATGTAAGACTGCCATTTGTTTTATCACCAGTCTGTGCCGTTTTTTGGTGGACAATGGAAAACATTTTCAAAGGTCTACCCCAGGTCACCATTTATCTGGATGACATGCTAATAACAGGGGAGACCAACAAAGAGCACTTACAGAACTTGGATATAGTCTTTACATGTTTCTCCAAGGTGGGTGTGTGCCTTAGAAGGGAAAATCGTGTATTCCAGGCACCCCTGGTGACCTATTTGGGCTCGAGTCAACAAGACACGGTTACACCCATTGGAAGACAAAGTAAGGGCAATCAAAGGTGCCCCCGCTCCCACATCTGTACTAGAGATTAGGTCTCTCTTTGGATTGGTGAATTATTATGGAAAGTTCATACATAACCTGGCTTCCATACTGGCACTCTTACATCTACTACTGAAAAAGGATCAGCCGTGGAAATGATCTCATCGCCAAGATGAAGCCTTTAGGGAAGTGAAGAAGTACTATTATCATCTCAGGTTTTGGCACATTATGATCCCAAGTGAGATCTGATGCAGCCATGCAATGCCTCCCCATACGGTACGGGCTTACAGATGGCCCAATGGAGAGTAATGCTCAATAGCATATGCTTCCTGGATTTTGGCTGAATACGCCCAGATAGAGAAGAAAGGTTTGGTGGTCACCTTTGAAGTCAGGAAATTCCACAAATACCTTTACACACGTGAATTTGTGATAGTAACAGGCAACAAACCCCTGCTAGGGTTACTCAAAAAGGACAAGGCCGTGTCACCCATATCTTCAGCTCAAATTCAGCGGTGGGCTTTTTTTCTCAGTTTGTACAATTACCAGTTGGAATACTGTCCAGGATGCCGTGCAGCAAATAGTAGAAGAGTGTTTGTTCTGGGCAGAGATACTGGTTAAACCCTCCCGGGGTCATCTAGGGGTGTTCAAATTGAAGATATTGGTGAGAAATTATGTCTGGTGGCCAGGATTGGATGCAGACATAGCCACATTGGTGGGACTGCGCTCAGAGTGCTAACAAGGACAAAAATTACCACCAGCAGCCCTCTCACATTCATGGGAATGGCCAAGTAAACCCTGGGCTCGGTTGCACATTGTCTATGCCGGCCCTTTCATGGGCTCAATGCTCCTGACAGTTGTAGTTGCCCATTCAGAGTGTTTGGATATGCAGAGAGTTCATTCGTCAAACATGGGGACAATGATAGAAAAGCTGCGAACATCTTTTGCAATGCACAGACTCCTGTAAGTGTTGGTCACAGGCTATAATTTACCAGCAGCAAATTCCAGTATTTCCTAAAGTCAAAAGGAATTTGGCATATACAGCTCCATACCACCCATCGTCCAATGGTCTGGTGGAAACAGCAGTCCATATTTGAAGGTGGGCTTAAAGAAACAGCCTACAGTTTCACTCAATACCACATTGTCCCTGTTCCTGTTTGATTATAGAACCACCCCTCATGCAACCACAGGGATAGCTCCAGCAGAGTTGCTAATGGGGAGAAGACTACACACCAGATTAAATCTGATCTTCCTGGAACTTGGGAGGTGAAGGTGAAATGGCATCAGGAACATCAATGCCAGACACATAACTCTACTAAGCGAGAGAGGCAGTTTACTTCGGGGGATGAAGTTGATGCTGAAAATTCCAGGTAGGTGATGCAGTCCTTAACAAGCATGTGGCTGCACACTCATGACTGGAGCAGAAACAAACACACACGGCCCCTCAGAACAGCAGGAAAGGCTGTTGGAACCCATGGGTGTTCCCCTTCTTTATAACATCGAAGAAACCGCAGAATCTGAGACAGACGGGGCGGATGTTGCAGCCTCAACACCTTTACTGCCTGAAGAAAAGGATGAATTTATTTGGAGACATTCTGGGCGTGAGAGGCATGCTATGGTCTGGTACAGGCTGCCCAGACCCGGTGTGAAAACGCCCCAGGCGACGCTGCAAAAAAAAGAACAAGCCTACGTCCCTGGACTTAGAGCAGGAGGGATGTAGTGATTGTAATGCGGTCAGCCATATAGAATATGGCTTCCCTGATTGGGGTTGTTAATCTGGTCTAATCAGGGAGTCCTAGCTGACAGATATAAACAGGAGTGTCAGAAGTTCTTTTCACACTGAGAGCAGGCTCTGAGGGAGCCAACTAGTGTCAAGTAAGATGCACATGTAAATAAAGGGCAACTTGGTGACGGTATACTGGCCTCTGTGGAGTTATATCAAAGGCATAGCTTGAAAAGTCATAAAGTGACAACTCCAGTTCTGGACCAAGGGGTCTGTTTCCATGCTCTATGACTCCATAACAAACTCAATGAAGAGGATGGACAAATGGATAATTGACAACTTAAGGAACCAATCAGCAGGGAGTGGGAAATGGCGTCAGTCAATGTCCATCACACTTCAGAGCCAAGTAGAGATTGATCATGTGCTCCTTAAACCAATTGGCAACAAGCCCTGCCTAGCCTAGGCCAATCGGAACATAAACATAGTTGATCATTCTGCGGATACTGGCTTGAAAAGAGTTAATAAACCACAGTCTTCCACAACCATGACATGCAAGAGATGTGGAAGTGAAGTTATCCTGCTGTCTAATTGAAAGCGGAAGGCCCTGGAGGTATTGCACAGAGACCAGATACTGAGTGTCGACCTTTGTCCTAAGCTAACTCAGGAAGCAAGAGCTGAAGTCACTGCCTTCCTTTAATAACTTTACCCAAGTAAAATTTCCTGTTACTGTAGTAGACTGTCACCTGTTGTCTTATTGGTTAAAGTTTCAACTGAACAAATTAATATTAGCATAAAACCCCTAAAACTTACAGATTGATGACCCCTATGCTATTGAGACTAAATAGGAATACCTGGCGTGTTAAGAAAGTGAATCTGCCTGGCCAACAGTGCCAATGAGAAGGGGAAGCCTAGCGGTTGTAGGATCACTGAGCGTCTGCCAGTGACTCAGACACTATTGGCATGGATATCAATTACTTCTTCTCTGTACTCAGTAAGGCTGAACAATATGTCTGGCAAAGGAGCCCAGACACAGCTGTCAGAATGTTTGGAGAAGAGAGATCAGTTTTATTTAAACTGAGTGTTGTGTTAGTCTGCAGATGTTTGGATGAAATAAAGTTAAAATCTAAAACGGTAATAAGCCTTTTGGCTCATGGAACATGACACCATGCTCAGAAGGCTGGTGAGTTTGTGAAAAAAAATACGAGGAGGTGAAGAACTTGAGAAAACAATTGCAGCAGAAAGATCAGGAACTATAAGGATGAAAGAGACAAATTTATACCTTAGAGGTATGTAGGAGCAGAACAATCAGCCATTATAATACACCACCAGAGTCAAATGATGTTGCAGTACCAAGATCTGCATTGGCTATATTTAAGCAGAATACTATATTAGATTAAACAATGATTACTTTAATTTTCTGATAAAAGCTAAAGCAAATCAATCTTGAAATGTTACATGCCGGCTTTGGTAGGTATTATTTATAACCTGATTACGTTTTTCTGAGTTACTACACTAGACCGTCTCTTGTTGATTATTGGTTATCTCAAATAAATAAATTAATATTGGGATATTAGTTTAAATTTTAAGACCTAGAACTGACAAAAAGCATTCAGCTGTTCCATGGAACAGTCCTTGTTTCTCTTTATCTGTTGGCATCCCACACCTCAGTCCCACTTCTGTTAAAGCCAGAAAGTAGATTTGAAATTTATTCACATTTTTTCTTCCAAACTGGCCCACAACTGCCCATTTGTTGGGTTGAAATTCCCTACAGTAATTTTAATTATATCTTTGAAATTTCCATATACTTTAGAATCAGAGGCCTGAAACTTAGCCGAATTCAGCTAATTGTCATTTTTAGAAAGTTTCATAGATGGTTTCTGAGGCCTGGTGAGTTTTCCTCACACTATTTCCCCAAATTTGCTGCATTACCCCTGTACCATGTCCCTACAGTGTCTTGCCTGTCACAGGTAGAAGTAATTGCCATTATCAGGACCTCCCTAGATTCATGGCACTGCTGCTATCTTTAAAAGTCCAGCCATACACCGAATAAAGTGCTGGTAGTCCATGTCTGCCCTGTACAGCTCCTGTCAATTGACTCAGACATCAGTCGGAGGGATAGTGGCACCCCCACCTTGCTGACAGGGGATTTGGAAGTTACAGCAAACAAGGGGGACTGCATGCAGTTACTTCCCATGGAATGCACCTTGAGATATAGATGACTCGTGTCCACAATGGAGGGTCAGAGCATCAAACAGCAAACTCAAGTGCAGTGACTGCTCTATCACATCGGGATAATTTCTATCTGATGGATGGGTGCATATCAGTGAGACGAGATATGTCATGATGAGATCTTAATGTATACAAAGTCCTCTTGCCACTCACTTGCAGGAATCTCGATTCACTGTTCTATAGTTGATTAGAAAATAGAACTTTTTGGTCTTGTCATCAGCAAGTCCCTTACTGGCCATCTTAAATGATTTCTCCAACTTTTTAGCATTACCACATCATTTGGGCTGAAAAGATTCTACTGTGAGTTTCCTTTGATCTGCCACCGAGGACTTCATTAACCTGTGCAATTTGACACAGAAATGAATGTAAATTTGTCCACTGAAGATGAGATTAAAATCAACCTTAATCTGGCCAACTAAAACTTGGAACTGGAACAGTTAACATTTTCTTTCGGATTCATAGTGCAAATGGGACCAAGTGAAAGGGGGAGTAACAACAAATTGGATCACATAAAGACACTAAATATACGCCAAGGCTGTCAAATGTAAGAATCTTTTATGATAGGTTACATCATTGACTTTGTGCTGAATTAACTGCTTTTCCATGGCTATTTCAGCATGAGTAAAAAAAAACAGGAGTTTGTCTTACATTTGCAAAGATGATTGTCCTGAAGCTATTGGTGTGAAAGAGTTAGCTCAGTGTTAATGCAATTGTGGTATAATTTAGTTCTATCCTTGTTCTGCTTTCAATAGTTTTATTTCCTGTTTCAGTTGCATGATTTCATGAATGATCTCTCGAACTGTATGTCTGTCACAAGGTGTTTGTAATATTTCAAGTTTGTAGCTTTGCAAAACTCATTAATGACATGGCTTTTTTTCCCCTTTATAATAGATGGATGGCACAGTGGCATCCTGATTGGCACTGCTGCCTCACAGTGCTAGGGACTGGGTTTCATTCCACCCTTGGGTGACTGTGTGGAGTTTGCACATTCTCCCTGTGTCAGCATGGGTTTCTTCCGAGTGCTCCAGTTTCCGCCCACAGACAGATGTAAAGGTCAGGTGGATTGGTTGTACTAAATTGCCCCATAGTATCCACGGATGTGCAGGCTAGGTGAATTAGCCATGATAAAAATGCAGGGTTACAGGGATGGGGTAGGGGAATGGGACTGTGTGGGATTTTTTTTTGAAAAAGGGTCAGTGTGGACTGGATCGGCCAAATTGCCAGCTTCCACACTGTAGATATTCTATAATGGAGAGTAAACTTAGTTGACAGAAGGCCAAGATGAAATTTACACCCTCACATGTCTAAGAAGTTGGGTGAAAATTGACAAGACTCATCAAATATTAAGCTGCAAGATCCTATTATCAGCAAGTGATCTGTGCCATTGTGAAACCTGAACATTCTGAAGGGTGTCTTTCAGTGGAGTCATTCCAATCAAAAGTTTGGATTGGTGCTTCACTTACATCTGCCTTATGAGCAACAATAACTATGGGTTGGAAAGTGGTCATATTTCATATTTTTCCCACCTCAATAATCATGCACAATAATATTTAATTTCAAATATTCCTCCTTTCTCCTGCAAAAACTATTATGCCAGGTCTCACCGAGATGAAATCAGTGATGTGCATTTTGTGAACCTCAGCCGTATGTTCATTATATCTAAACCATAATATTTTTGCACAAGTTTAATATGACAGCTATTTATTCCCTCATCTTTCCACAGAATCATAATTATCTCATACTTCCAGTTGTTCCGGCTTAAAAATCATTGGATTTGTCTGTAGAGACAATGTTACAATGTTCAAGATTCTGTTCTGCAATGATTTAACTGTCAATATTGTTTTGCTGAACACTTGTCCAACTCAGTTCACATATTTGGTCTACTTTCATATACAGTACAAACAAATCTTTGTCAAAAATAATTCTAGCTTGATCAAAAGAATATTGATTGCATTTGATAGCTAAGGCACAGTACAAATGAGAGGAGCTTATCCTTTTTAAAATATTTCTGTTCGAGGACACATTCCCTCTATTATATCTGTAGGACCCCTTATTAGTCATACAGTCATAGGGCACAGGAAAGGCCTTTCGGCCCAGTGAGTCTGCACCAAAAATAACTACCACTGAAGGCATGCTAATCCCAATTTCCTGCACTTATCCCATATTCTTGAATGTTGTAATTCTAATTGAATGTTATCATTCGGTTCTAATTGAAAAAAATGATCTCTTAGATTTGGGTCTATCCACACGTCATAAGGGTGGACGAGACAAACTTTCTCATGAACCTTAAATATAGGGGATACGTATATGGAACAATTGGAAAAAATACACTTGACATGCAATCATGTCATACTGTCAACAGCTAAGCTTCCAGTGCTGTTTTAACTGAATGTCCCATGCATTCTCAAAATTTGAGTAAATGTCCAAAATGTACTAACCTGATGGAGTTTTTTGAAGAAGTGACAAAAAGATTGATGAAGGCAGAGTGATGGAGGTTTACTATATGGACTTCAGCAAGGCGTTTGACAAAGTTCTGAATAGTAGACTGGTTAACAAGGTTAGATCACATGGAATCCAGGGAGAGGTAGCCACTTGGATACAAAATTGGCTTGAGGTTCGGAGGCAGAAGGTGGTGGTGAAAGGTTGTTTTTTGGACTGGTTGCCTGCATCCAGCAGTGTGCTGCAAGTATTGGTGCTGGGTCCACTGCTTTTTGTCATTTATATACATTACTGGATGTAAGTATAGGAGGAATGGTTAGTAAGTTTACAGACGACACCAAAATTGGTGGTTCAACGGGACTTTAAACAGATGGGATGAGGAGTGACAGATGGGAGTTTAATTTACATAAATGTGAGATGTTGCATTTTGGTAAGGCAATCAGGATAGGACCTATACATTTAATGGTAGGGTCCTGGGGAGTGCTGCCCAACAAAGAGATATTGCAGTGTAGTTTATAGTTCCTTAAAGGTAGAGTCACAGGAAGACAGGGTAGTGAAGAAAGCATTTGGTACATTTGTCTTTATTAGTCAATGCACTGAGTAAATGGGTTGGGAGGTCATGTTACTGCTGTGCAGTTCATTGGTTAGACCAATTTTGGAATACTGTGTTCAGTTCTGGTCTCCCTGCTGTGTAAAAGATGTTGTTAAACTTAAAAGGGTGCAGAAAAGATTTAAAGGTTGGAGGGTTGAGTGATAGGGAGCGGTTGAATAGATGGGCTATTTTCCCTGGAGGGTCCGAGGTTGAGGGGGGACTTTATAGAGGTTTATAAAATCATGAGGTCTGTGGATGGAGTGAACAGCAATGGACTTTTTCCTCGGGCAGGGGAGTCCAAAAGTCAAAGGTGAGAGGGGAAAGATATAAAACAGACCTAAAAGGCAACTTTTTCATGCAGAGACAGTGTGCGTGTATGGAATGAGCTGTCACAGGAAGTGGTGGAGACTGGTATAATTGCAACATTTAAAAGGCATCTGGATAGGAACATGAATAAGAGGGCTTGAGAGGGATATGGGCCAAATGCTGGCAAATGAAACTAGATTAATTTGGGACATCTGGTTGGCATGGACAAGTTGGACCAAAAGGTCTGTTGCTGTGCTGTACAACTCCACGACTCGATAAATTTTTGACAGATCTTTACCTGAGTTAATTCCACCTTTTTAACCAGCTCCTTTTCAAACTTTTCAAATTCAAATTATCAGCTTTGCTCTTTTCTTTTCAATATCCCAATTGTTAAACCTTATTTGAGATTAACCAGTCATGACCAGGGTTACAATCGGATTTGTACCATAGTCACTCTGCCACTGGACTGGGGAACAATAACAACATATATTTAGTTAGTGAGCACGAGCATGAACAAAGAGTGACACCGAAACACATAAGGAGATATTGGGTCAACTGACTGAAAGCTTGATCAAAGACACGGTTTTAAGGACCGTGTTAAAGATAGAAAATGGGGTGGAGAGGCAGAAAGTTGTAGCGGAGGTACTCCAAAGCTTAGGACACAGAAAACTGAAGGTACCAAGATTATGGTGATTACAACAGGACATGGTCAATCTTGTAAAATGTTGCAGACAGATCAAGAAGGGAACATTCCATAAAATGTCATTTGTGACTTTGATAAAAACTGCTTTTGACATTAGTAGGGAACTGACTGAAGAGATTCAATGCAGGGCTGGAATATGGCTAATAGCCTCATAACTGAATGGCTTGTTGGCATTTACAGTTGGACTTATGCATGAGAATAGTCCCCTTGGCAAGATAACATATGAGTAGCCCAGACTCATTATTAGACAGTACCTTTAGCCAAAGGGAGAAGAGAACTTGGGGGGGAGAAAAGTTGCATTAATGATTTAGGTTCTGTATTGATCAAATGTGACTGAACAACTTTGAAATACTTAAATACTTAAGCAATTAATCAATTCATTGATGAGTCATGAAAATTACACTTGTATAATGTTTACTGAAAGGTGAGTAAGCTACAGATTCCCTGACAAGGTGCAAGACCTCATAGAAGCAGGTTCAAGAGTATTCATAATGTTCAACATCAAAATTTAAAGCTTTATCTTTTGATGTTTTAAAAATATGGACTACTGATCTTGCAAATTTGAAAGAAAACAACTTACAAACTGGGACAATATTAAAATAACTGCAGATCACCTGATACACAAGGGAGCCCAAGTTCTAAAAGTCTCTGATGTGGATTAGCAAAAGACATGTCTGTGCAATTCCTCTATTGAATTTCATATTTGACATTGATTCAACTACAATTATATGAAAAAAAACACAAGCAACTGCCACCTCCTCTAAAGAAAGTCACAGATAAAGGGAATCCATTGAAGCACATTACATAGTAAAAGATACTGAAGATTCCCCTTACAAGACTCCCTTCTGTTTTTAGAATCTTCACAGGCCAGGCGAGGGGAGATTGAAGCTACTCTGTCAATTTGGATTATCTTCATGTATGCCAAATGCCAGCTAGCACATCATAGAAACCCCACCTGGGGAAAAAAAACCTACATAAACTGTTTGATACAACAAGGCAATAATATCAAGAAGGCCTGCAGAACAAAGTAACTCAGCAGTTCGTGCTTTTAGCAATTTTCCAAGCTTGGATCCAATGATTTGTTTTAAGTGGAAGACATCAGAGATAGAATTTTTTTTAAAAAGGCAACTTGAAAGTGCCACAACACCTACTCTGGAAAATGATTAATTCTCCTTTTAAAAGGGACTGTCACCAGAAGAATAACTAGCAAACACTGGTCACAATACCTACTGCAATTTCAAGACCACCCTTTTTTTCTCTTGGGCTTAAATTTTAATTCCTTTTTTCTCCACCCTGTAATTTGTTCTGTTTACTTATATACTACCATAAATGTGTGTGTTGTGTGCATGTCATGGCATTTGGAAAGGATTTTACATTTTTAATAATGTTTCCACTTTTAACTGAAAGAGTTTCAAAAATGAAACAAGCTCTTTATTTGTAACTTAGGAGATCTGCATGGATTGGCCTTCGTACCTTTTCCCATGTTCAAATATATACTGAATTGAAAAATTTTAAAAAAAGATTCTGTTATGTCAAGCTCAGGGGTGAAGAGAAGAATGTATTTACCCCTCTGGACTTGGTTGTAGCACTTAAATTATTGATTCAGATGTAAATTCGGTCAAAACCCTACAGTTCAGGGAGCAGCTCTGAATATTGCATTCCTGTGGAATGATTAAAATCAAATTAAAATATGCAAATACATTCTAATGTTCTAAAAATGTAGATCCACAGTTCACAAACTGCCAACTTGTCAAGTACAAAAAAGCAAAATTCCCTCTCATTTTCCATAATTTGTTATAATTGAATGGAACCTTATGAGAGGTTTTCTGAGCAGTCTCATGAATTCTCTCATGCTCAGTGGTGAACTTTGGGCAGAGAACTCGAAGAAATGGTGCTGAAAGAGAAATGTGATCTCCTATTTTGAGTCAGTCAGTCACGCTTGAGTGCTGAAATTAAAGTATTTGCAAACAAGTTTTGATATTTCACTTCCTAAATTGTTTTACAATTAGCAAACTTAGGATTTTAGATGTAACATAATAGTACGGCTTCACATTATAAATATATCATAGGAAACAAATTTTATTTTTATTTTACATATTTGTACATAACATTTCTGAATCCAATTGACTGAAATTATATTAACACACTTTAAAATGGTTGAGTCAGGTAATCAACATTTACAAAATGTTGAAAACTTATTTAAGTGACCTAATCACCAATAGCTACAACTTCACTACAAGGCAGGCATGTATTCTTTGACTTTAATAGCACCTTTAAATAAAGTTCATTTGTTTAAAACTACCATCTGTGAAGAATAAAAAGAGGTCCATGATAAAATACTGTTTAACTAAAATCCAAGCAGTAAGAAGTTAGCTTCTCTTAACTACTTCATATATCTTCCAATTCTGCTCATTTCGGTTTTACTAGATTGCATATCAGTTACCAACATTTTACTGAAATGCCCAATACAACTCAGTGACAAATGTAATCATATTAAAATAAATTATAAAAGAAGCATAGGCCAATCACTGGACATAAAGCTTCAAACAGTACCAATGACTAACACTGATTTTCTTGAAGTGCACCATCTTGAGCGTCAGCATTTTACAACGACAGAAGCAAAGTAAAATCTAGCTTTTTTTTCCTCTCTGATCTTGTGGCTTGTTGGAGGCATCTCAGTTTCACTTGGCTGTTGTTTTCTCTGCCATGTGCTTCTGCTGACTTTCAGCATGTCTGCAGAAAGGAAAAAGGAGAAGTCAAAGATCTACCCAAGATTATGTCACATTTTGGTAATCTTGTTCATTTTGAAGTGTTTCTTTGAAGAAAGAATTTAATTCAGTTCATAGATATTGCATTTACATTTATGGTCAGGGCTGAGAGAGTCGAATGTTGAACAAAGCCATGCAAGCCAGCCTGTGCATGTTGCCAATCTTCTGGTCTGACAGCAGGAAGCCATTCAGTCTCATTGTATTCAATTCAAAGAAGGGAGTTAGTTTCAAGTGATTTACATCCACTGAAGCTAGTAGTTGGGCTGAATTGATAGTTCTTGCCAATCTCTACAAGAAGATCAGAAGTCCAGTTACCAACTTCTGAATCAGTTACAGGTTAACAGACTGTACAAACACAATTCTGAAAATAAAGATAAGATCTGGGTTTTTGAAGAAGGGTCTCGACTCGAAACGTCAGCTTTCCTGTTCCTCTAATGCTGCCTGGCCTGCTGTCTTCCACAGCTCCACACTTTGTTATCTGGGCCAGTCAGTTTTGTTGGATTCAGAGTAAACCTTGAGTTGATTCAATCATTCACACAAAGCATATAAATGGAGAAAGAGATACACCATTTTTGCAAAGCTAAAGCTTAACACCACAACACAGACTTGTCATTCAACCACTAGTCCCACATTCTAAAATTGAGCCCAATCTGTTTTCCTTTTGGAAGATAATAGAAAGCAAACAAGGTCATGTACAACATCCAATTCACATAACAGGGAAGTTAACATTGTCAGCTATTACACAACGAGAAATTGTGCAGTTAGGGTAAATTCCTGAGAGTCATGTATTTAAGAACCACATGGGGGAAAAGCTAGTAGTCAGTGATGTTATATTCCAGAGAACATAAAGAGTCAAACTAATGAGAATTAGTTTCTGCTCCACTGGTATATTCTTATGATGCTGAGGAACTACACTGCACTGAAATTTTGAAAGTCAATTCATCGAATCTGATTTTTTTTTTTTTACAGTTCTCCAGCTGAAATGATGTGAACAAGAAAATAGAAGTGCAGCACAACATAATTCCAAGAATGACAAGCCATAATAATATAGAAGGTGCAAGGAGGAAAGAACATGAAATTGCAGAGATACTCATATCAGCAACAATTCAGGTAATGGGGACGTGGATATGGAGTTCAACCACTTTAATTTGAAACTTGAAATAAAGAGCTGATATTGATAGCTTTATCTGAGCAATTTAATTGTTTGCTGAACACAATAATGACAGAAAGGTGAAGAGAGTAGTCAGTCTGAAGGACAACGATAGGTGCGGTTTCTCAACTTCTGATGCTTATAATTTAACACCTGAATTCCATTCGTCACATGCACAGAGATACTGCTCCTCAAAGTGGACGCACATAGAACTAGAAAGTAAGAATGCATGAATCCTTGATAGTCTTTACACTTTTTGGTTAAGACACATATTTCTGGAAATTATTCCTTGGGCTACTTGATTATGATTATAAAACTCAAACAGCAGGATCAAGACAATAATTTTATGGCCTTATGATCAAAGATGAGCTGTTTCGTGTCTTCCTTCGACAACAAATGACTTGCTCAGCGAGTCAGTTTTGTAGCTACAATAGTTTGATACAGCTTAATAGAACTCTCAAATCCAAAGACAATGCAATCAGCTATTTCCCACAAATGTAGCCACTGTGTTGCATTGAAACCATCAATGTTAACTTTATACCTTTACCTGGCCATGGTGATCAAGATGCTAACATTGGACTGTATACACAACACAAGAGGTAAAGTTGACTGCATTTGGGAATGAAGGTTAATCACAGACATACCAATCGCTAGAATATTTCAGATGAGTAGGGTTGACACATTCATAACATCAGTTTTTGATGAGAAGTAACAGGTTGGGGTGTTAATAGACAAGCAACACAGGAAAGAATAGGCCAGAGATATGACGTTGAACATATGCCCGTGGTGCAGCATAGTCAGCTGCCAAAGTTACTAAGCAATGGATGATCTTGAGTGCCTGTACAATATGTTTTCTTGTCAGGCAGAGGACTATGGAGTTGATCCTGAGTGAGGTTGAGATATCCAAAGTGGTGACAAATTGTACACTAATAGTGTTAAGGATTAATGATTTAGAAAGGCATACATATTTCAAATTAGGGGTTGCTGAAGAGATTCAGCTAGGTAGGCAGCATGGAAAAAAAAATCTGTATTTAAAATGGCAGAAGTTAGGAACAATGACTGCAGGATGAAAATGGGGTCATGTGCTGCCTTGGCTTGTTGAGACCTCATCAAATGGTGCACATACACGCTGTTGCACAATATATAGAAGCATGGTAACTACAGAGGAGGGTAACCAATTCGTCAGGCACTTCCTGAACAGCCCACAGGTTCTTGGGCTCAGGAAAGATCAATACACTTGTAAATAGATTACAAGAACTAACTGTGAGCAGGTTTTGCAGGTGAGTTTTAAAACAATATCTTATACATTTCCTGGAAATCATGTACAAATTTTGGAAGACTTCTGCATTTTATTCAACTTTTATGTTTAAACCTCCCACATACTTTTTGTTTTAGTTTCAGTATACACAAGCTAGCTTTGCAAAGAAGTCCCCTGCTAACCTTGCATGTCAGAATTCTAACAATTCCAGTTAGCCAAAGTATCTCTGCTTTTTAAGAGGATGAAAATGTTTCAGGGAAAATACATAGGAATGCAATGAGAGTGCAAAATGTCACCAAATGCTAAATGATCCACTGGGGAAGTACAGAACTGTACAGTTGAAACTGCTACAGGAGAAAGGAAACTACTCATGTTCAAACGAACACCAACCTGGTAAGGTCTTCTATGTCCACCAGCATGGCATCTTGTTCCATGTGCAGCTCATCCCTAATAAGTAGAAGCTGGACCAACTCTTCATTTAAACCTGAGTTAAAAGTACAGATATCAATTCAGATGATTTGCATATAATTGGTATTTATCTTTTCAAAGCCAGTTCTTCTGTTTCGTGAGAACTGAGCAAGCGTTAATTTGTTGACAAATAAGTGGCAACAAAATAAATGCAAAAGTAAAAATCTGCAGAAACGTTTCTGCAAATATTGAGGGTCATGAGCTTTCAGTACCAACTGTAGCCTTTACACACAAATAATAACATGCGTCTTTTTAGACAGAAAATGTGAAATAGCAAAGGGTAGTAAAATATTTTGAGGGTTTGAATAGCATTTCACTGAAAAAGACAGGCACTTTGTTGAAAAACAAAGTTTTCCATTTTTAGTCATATAGAAATGTAAATAATAATTAAATAATGGAAGCAAATATTGATATTTTTACAACTGCAAGTAGGGCAAATTCATTCAAAGAACTTTTGTTACATTACAGATCAGATGTCCAAAACCAGCCAGCTTCGGGACCTAGTGCTGGATTGTGGGTTGCCCATTATCCAAGGAATTGAAACGTCATACGTCTATAACAGATTTCTGATCTGTGTTTAAATCCTGCATACACCACTAGAAACACTGTCAATTAAAATCTGACCATCATCATTATTCCATCATTGTTGGCCCTCTCTGATCAGCTGAAAATATACTCGTGTTCAACCGCCCTATCCTTAATTACAGACTTTGGCAATACCCATACAGCAGATGTTAGGCTTACTGCTCTGTAATTCCCTGGTTTCGCTCTGTCGCCTTTCTACTGTAATCCACTGTAATACCCACTCCTACCATGCACTTGTGATGAGAAAAATAATTTAGTTTTGACAAAGAAGTTCCTAACATTATAATTTATATTTTACTTATGCTATACCATACTCAACGTGAACACATGTAGTCGGAACATTTCGAAAGTGAAGGAAGTTGCTGGAATGGTAAGTGCATGAACATAAAGTAAATCTGAACGTAATTTGCAATTTGCATGAATATACAGGCGGAGAAGGAAATAGTGATTTCAAAGTAACCAAGAAGTGCAAATTTAATGCTTTCTACATTTTGCATATATTAATTTTCTGTTCCATTTTCAACATTTATAACCTTTGTTTTTTTTCTGATTGGTAACTGCTCCGACTGAAAGGACAGCAGGAAGTTTCTCCAGGTCAACATATATTCCTCAAACAACCCATCATCTGGTCAATTATTTCATTGATGTTTGTGGCATCTTGCTTTATCCAGACTGAATGCTGCATTAGCTTATAACAGTGACTACGCCTCCAAAAAGAGCACTTTTGGATGTACTGACAATTTGAACGGCTATAAAAACACAAGTTCTTTTCCTCCCTCGCATAACTGTTATGATGCACCCAGCACATATATTTCAGCTTCATGACATTTTGTCAACTAAACTATAATTCAGTTAGTCACCTCCTCATCAAACTGACAAACTTTGGTAATAGTAAAGATAAATAGAGTTTGGTGTGTACTGCTATTCACTCAATGCATCTTCCATCTTTCAGCAGATGGGAGATATTTCATTCAATGTCCATTCAGGAACTAATATATTCTGCCTGACCAATAATTATTTTGTGACTGGCTATTCCTCATCACATTCAAACATGTCTCACTGACTGAGCAACCTGTGAGCTAGATTCAAACTTTTTTCTATACTGTCTGAAATCAGACACAAGTTTTAAATAAAGTTTGCAAAATGGACTTGCCAAATTTCATTTGTATGGCATGCAGTAAATACATTGGATCAAGTTAGGACAATTTCAGTGAGGCTCATCCTTCCAACAAAATTGTATTAGTTCTGGCAAACTCTGCCTCAGATTCTGCTTGATTCCAATTTACTCAAACAGCATTTCTCTTACAGTCTTCACCCTTTCATGCAAGGTAATCAAAGAATACAGTGTCTATTAAAAAGACCATGATTAAGTATAAATCAGAAATAAGTTCTTCAGTCTTTCTAAAATACGAAAGGTAAGCTATTTGAAATAATTAGAAGCAAAGTACAAGTCAGTATGGTTACGCTTAAAGGTATCACTGGAAAATAAATGTAATAATTACACAGAAATATTATAAAGGTCCAATGGAATTCCAGACTGAAGAGTAAAAGCTAAATGCTTTGGTGCAATGGAACTGGAGGAGGTCTGTCCAGTCTTGACCTTTCCACAAAATGTAAATTTGATAAAATCTTGAGAAATTCTACCTTGAACATTTTGAAGTTGAAAATGCAAATAGCTATATTGCAGTTACAAAACAAGAACAAATATACACCAAGTGCAAGTGAAGTTATTGGAATAATGACTGATTGTTGTTTCAAGATTGAGGATCAAATACCACTAGGGGGCAGATGACTTTACAAGCTGCAGACTATAGACATTTTCATCAAGCTGTTCAGACATGTTATGATTCATGTTTGAGGATGGTGGAAATTGAACCTTCTGGCCCACAAGTAAGGACATTACCACAATGCTGCAAGAGACCTAGCTGCAGGCAATAAGGTGACTAACAACTCTGGTCTGGAGAAGAGAGAGGTAAGTATGGAGAAGGTCTTTGAAACAAAAGTTATTATGCAGATACAATGTGATGTGAACTGAAGTTTAAACTGAAAGATGTGCATATAGAGAAGTTCATGGTACAGGAGTAGATTTTCAGATTAAAAATGACAGTGCTTTGTTTTGTAAATGCTGCAGAAAATCTAGCTAACATTTCATCCACTCTTACTGCTATCCAGTTTACACAGGAACCTGCACTTTGACTGGGTTGGATTGACCTAATCTAACTGATTTCCCTAATGTTTACCAGAAATTGTTACTCAATACCATGTTTGAAAGAGAAATTATAGTTCAGTGGGATAACATTGTAGTAAACACCAATCTCACCATTTATGTTTTGATTTAGTTTTAGATACTTCACTAGTGGTATATAAATGGTGAATGGAAGATAACTTTTTTTCTGAAGTAATATGAAAGTAAATAATTTATGCAGGTGCTCTGCACCTTTGTTTAGATCAGGTGTACACTGAAACAATTCTGAAATTTGCAATTCTGAGATTCTGTGCTTATTCCAGTTTAAACTGTAGATTTCTACAATGTTTTCGTATTCAACTTCCATCAGTTATCTGAAAACATCCATCTTTTGTTTTAAACAATACAAGATTATTCCCTGTTCTCCAAGTTACCCTAGTGATGCAGTTCTACTGCGATGGAATGCATGGCATGCAGTTGGATACTATGTACATTTAAAATCCCCAAAAAAGTGAACGGGAAGTTTTAAAACTCTATTTGACAAGTGAGAGCTGGTCACTTGGAATTGTGCAGATTAGTTAACTTTGTAATCCCAGGATTTATTGAATCTTAATTTTGAGCTGCTGAACTAAAGACGGCTGAATTATGAGGCTTCTTAGTTTGTAACTGAGTGTGTTTGGACAGAAGGATTAGAATTTAAGATTGGTGAGAGGCTTGGCAGTGTGACCTCACGCTACATCACCATGATAAGGCGAGTCAGTACTTTTCTGATACCCATGCCCTTTTCCACTCAGCAGTTAAGAAGCACTCAGCATTTCCAAGGTGCTAGTCAAGGCAATATAGGGATCTTCCTCACATGGGGCATGAAAACGTTTTTCACCATTACCCAGCAACATTACATTGCCACTGACTGCTTAAAAGCCATCAGACTGTTATCGCAAAGGGCCAATATATCATTCTAAAAATTACACCTTTCACAACATCACGAATAAGTAGAGTGCCTTATGAGGAAAGGCCAGACAGGCTAGGTCTGTATCCTCAGGAGTCTGAAAGAGTCAGAGGTGACTCAATTGAAACATAAAACATTCTGAGGGACTTAACTGGATGGACGCACAAAGGATTTCCTCTTATGGAAGAATCGAGAACTAAGGCTCTTGGCTTAAAAATAAGGGAGCATCTGAGTAGATGAGGATTTTTTTCTTTCTCTCTCTCTCAGACTTGAGTGTCTTTGCAACTGCCTTCCTCAAAAGGCCGTGGATACAGAATCTTTAAATATTTTTAAGGCGGAGGTGGATAGATTCTTGACTACCAAGGGGATAAATGATTATTGGATGTATGCAGAAATGTAGAGTTGACGTTAAAATTGGATTAGCCATGATCTCATTGCATGGCAGAGCTGACTCAAAGGGTCCAGTGGCCTAGTCTTGTATCTCATTCGTATGTTTACAATTAATGCAGTACAAACTGGTAATGGAGATTTGCTTTTCATTCAACCATCTGACTAGATATACACATTTTATGCTATCCTGTTTTGAACACATCTTCAATTTTCCTTTCAACTAATGTTGCATGATGCTTCATCGTATCTGTGGCAGAGAATTCTACATTGGAACAACTCTACCATACTACTTCATTCTTCTGGCAAGAAGCTCAAATTTATTATTAACCAATTCTCTAGCATCTACTGAATGTTATTTTTAATACCTCTACTAAATCCTTCCTTCATCTCTTTTACTCGTGAAAAATTAATGTCCAAATCTTTAAGCTCTTTTTTCCAAACTCGAGATTGTATTTTTTGGCAGCCTTTCAGCAAGTCTAAATATGTATTCTAGCCAATGGCCTCATGTTCCTTCTATTAAGGGTGTTCAGAACCAAACAAAATAGTCCACATGCACATTACCAAGGATTTTCACAAATTGAATATTACCCTTCTATTTAATGCCTCTGTACGTGAAACATACAATTCTATTTGCCTTTATAATACTCCTTTATGTTGGTACTCATCCCTACTTTTAACACTATTTTGCATTGAACTACATTTGCTATTTGCCTGCTTACAATACTAACATGGTCGAGTGATCTTCATTCTTCCATTTTATTGTACAGCCAATCATCAGCAAACTTCAAGATCTGTTGTGCATTGCCCCACGTGGATTGCAATGGTTCAAGAGGCAGCTCACTAGTACGCACTTGGTGGCAATTAGGAATGGTTAACAAGTGCTGACTCTGTCAGCAATGCTCACACTCCGTGAAAGAATAAAACATCACTTACTCGATGGATTTGCAGAGACTAAGAAGAGACACTAAATGTTGATCAGACTTATTAAACAAGAGCTTTGCAGAGGAAATTTCCTCTGATGCTGCTTGGCCTGCTGTGTTCATCCAGCTCTACACCTTGGTATCTTGGGTTAAAAATTATCCTAGATAGAAAATCTTCTTTCTCTACCCATAGGAAGGATATTTTGTGAAATCAATTTTCATAGTCTGAACTCTACCCTGTGAGTATTAGTCCTTGAGGTAAACTTTGACAATCTCACTCACAAGGATTTGTTATGGGAAGTGGAAATTCCACACAAAAAGGCCGCTGGTTTAGAAACTGAAAGAACAACTTCTTGTAAAAAGCAAACAGATCCCCTTCCACAATAAAATGAAAGCACGTTCTGTCATAGCCCAGTACAGGGAGCTTTACATTGTTGTCAAGTGCAACCATTCTCGAGGGATGTTTGGAACGTGAGTTAGGAATGCTATAGAAATACAGATGTAAATCCACATCTCAATACGTTACATGTGGAAAGCGATTTCTGTATGGGAAGATATAACAGGGAGCAGAGAAAGAAGGTAAATTACATATGGTGGCATGGTAGTGGGAGATACTTGTGTTAACATGCTAGCAAATATCGTCCATATATCTCTTTAAATTTTGTCACTTTCCTTCTTTCAGCAAGGACTCGTTACCTTGGTTTGTTGGCATCCTTTTGGCGCCTAACCCAACTAACTGTAGGAAGGCTAAAGGCAGAGGGATGATATTGACGTCTGATCCTGTTTTACATCTTGTTGAGGGAATGGAGGGTCGTTGTGGCAGCTTCGCTGTAGTCCCTGGGGAATCTACTAATTCGACAAAAGCAAGGAATCCAGCTTGTGACTGTGTACTATATGACATAGATTATACACATGCCTGCACTAGCATTATTATTCTTGGGTCATCAAAGAAGCTACCAACAGTCTTTTTTGTTTAAAATGTTTTAAATTATACAGTAACTGCTTCTGTATATTAAATGAAAATATTTATAGAAATCTGATTTCGAAAAGGCCCTTGCACAGTAATTTATTCAACAGGCTGCTCTTAATTTTTTTACAAGAATCTGGCAGACTTACTTTAACGAATGTTTTGTTCTTTGTCTCTAAGCATTAATTTTCAGTTCCATTCACGTTTGTACTATTTTTCTCAGCCTAATTTTAAAGAGGCCCTTTCTCATGTCAAAATATTTACCAAACTATTTTTAATCTGGAGAGAAGAGAATTACTAGTTTACAACTGTAGAATTAATATGCACCATACTATTTATGATTTAATCAAAATGCTGTACAGACTAGAAAGTAAATACTTCAAAAATACGGATCGACAGCTGTCAGAAATAAGTGTTACTATTAATGCTTCAGTAATTTGCTTCCCACCGCAAAAGTAGGTCACACAGAAGAGAACAGATAAGAATATGGTTCATAAAAGAAATGTTTTAATTATAAAAACAGTTGCTCAGGTTGAAGGCCAGAAAAATTTTTCCACTGCACTAAAATGGTTTTTGTTATTACAAGTCTATCAATTTTGACAAGGGTTATGGAACAACAAACAGTTGAATTTAGTCCAATGGATCTGAACAGTTTAGAAACGATTTTTCAGATTATGCCACTATGCTAGTCAACAGTTTGAGTGATTTTTGTTTCTTTGTACTCTACATATGAAAATGGTACTTCCTTAAGACAAAGGATGAAATCTTAGAGTGGCCTGATTGAAGGGATATTTTGTGAAATCAATTTTCACAGTCTGAACTCTACCCTGTGAGCACTAGTGCATAAAATAAACTTAACCTTTGCCTGTGGAAAGAAACCAAGAGAAAATCAGGATGTTTTATGCTGAATCTGTAACCCTGTGTAGAACATTCAGATATTTCTAAATCTTCCAGGCCTCAAAATTTCTCCATTACCTTTGTGTTGGAAAAGACCTTTTCTCTCTGGGGCTGCTCATGGATCATCTCAAAACCAATGCCACAAGATCAGTTGGGACAAGTAGTGAACAAATTTAAACTATTTCACACTTAAGAGCTGGAAGACAAATGTCATCTATTCCCAATCAGCATTAGTGTAATGTGTTTTATGAAGGAATTCTGGCAAAGAACAAAATATCCTAAACATCTGATACCTGAATCGGGCAGATCTACACTCCAGAGACAAACAGTATCTTGAATCAGGATTCTTTCTACACAGCTCCATATTTTCCTAAAAGCATGGGTACTACTACAGAGCATTATCCAAGCAGCTAGAAATTTACTTGTGTTTTGATGATGACAGGATAATTTTATTTTCCCTTAACATACGTAGGGGAGTCCATGAGTTTTGGTGGTCATCAATCTTGGCTTTAGTTGTCAGGCTGAGTAAATGTTCACAGTCCTTAGAGGGACATACTACAGGGACTACAATAACAGAACTGTTACGCCTTAATATTTCATTTATGTAGATTTTCTTCTTTTTAAAAAGCATGACTGTTTGAGAAATTCTGCATTTCTGTTTGATTTAATTCTACATTTCCGGTGGTTTGTCGTTTTTATTAATGCAGATTTATGGTGTGATAAGGTACACAGAATGTAAACAAGAGCAAAACACAAACAGCCAGTAATTCAATGAGATCCCTGTTATCATCTCTATCTCTCACACACACATACATTATCTTTGTCTAATTTGGTGAAATAGATTCTATAAAAGCTGCCCTATCAGCTCAAGTTTGATCCTTCTACAATAATTTGTTTGAGTGCTGTGGACATATTTCTTTTAATTAGCAAAGGCAGGAATGTGTAACGTTCTGCGTACATCCAAGGAAGGAGAAACAGATCAGCAGGCGTCTTCTTAAGTGGGATCATACATAGCCCTTTGAACTCAAGGAACTGCATTGTCCCATTTTTCAGAATTGGGAAGGGATGGGCACCAGGACTCCTTGTTCGTTCTGAAAGGAAAATCACCTGGAAACTGAATGGCGTTGAGAAATCCTGCCAATAACAAGTGGGCTAATTTGCCTGACAGTGGGAATTGTAGCCCTTGTTCAGTGATGTGACTGGCTGGCAACATCGTGAACCCTGGCAACATCGTGAACCCCAGCAACATAGGGAAGTAGTAGGTGTTCCCAGGATAGCTGCAGGAAGTGGCCAGAGGAACACCATGGCTGCTATGAGGAGGTGAGTCCTGGAATTTTCAGGAAGGGAACCCACAGTCAGAAAGAGGAGTGGGGATAGGGCAGAATCTGTCCTGCAGACAGCACAGAGAAGAGGGAGTGATATGAGGGTTTCCCAGAAGTGTGCAGAGCTCACTCCAAATTAGGCGCCAACCTTCGTGCCTCCATTTGGTTATGTGGCCTCTAACAATGGCCTGGTCATTTCTGCTTGACTGGTCACGCCAACTGTACATTAGTAAGGGAAACACATTACTTCGGTCAGTACGCTTGTTAACAAGCTTAGTGACCATCAATTATTTTTGTAACTATGACAGGTGGGCAGCTGATTTCAGCACTCACCCACTTGGTGTATATTGGGATGAGCAGAACAATGGGGGA
>JAHRHZ010000017.1:5156250-5171640 GCA_024137785.1 Ginglymostoma cirratum | reverse complement strand
GTTTCAGGTTCGGTGACCCTTCCTCAGAACCAGTTCCTTCACAGATTACAACCCTCCACTTCATCAAAAACATACCTAGTGGAGATAAGCAAAATCTAGCCATTTGGTTCACCTCGAAATATGTATGGTTTCACAGCATCATAGTTTAGAAATTCCATACTGAAGTCTAAGTACTGTTTTTCACATTTTCAGGGGCAAAGTGATCCCAAGCAACCCTGAGACATAGCCTCAGCAAACTCAGTACCTGTCCTTTGTATTCTTTCAAGTCACATTCCATAGAAACCATCCTTTATCACCAAATATTGAAAACTAATCCTGATCTATTTATACTTCATCAGAAGAACCACAGCTCAGTGGAACAGCTAGGATATTCAGACAATACATATGTGTCATGTAAATGTAGCTTCCATAATAAACAAAAAATGAATGTTATCCATCGGCTCAAAGATAAATTCCTTCATTACTATCTTTCGCTAATACTAACTGGACCCTGCTAATGATGTACTGGAGTGTATTATTGTCTTTAATGGCAAATGATGCTTCAATTGAAATTATCAGTTGGTCCCAGCTGTATCATTTTAAAACAATAACATATCATCAAAGAGGGTCTAGACCCTAAACGTCAGCTTTCCTGCTCCTCTGATGCTGCTTGGCCTGCTGTGTTCATCCAGCTCTACACCTTGTTATCCAAGATATCATCAAATCCCAGTTTTAATACAGGACCAAAAAAGTTGTGGCTGTGGTAGATTTCTGAAGAGAACTACTGATGAGAACAGGGAAAGGTAGGACTGAAATTAATAAGTTTGATGGACATTTATCCAGTCGATACTCAAATTTTCCTGGTTTATGTAAGTAGCTACAGTAGATATTTAGAAATTCAAACTGAAAAGCCACTTCCCACACAAATATGACTAATGATAATTAAGAAGCATGCAACAAAAAATTGATACCCTTCTTTTATGCTTCTAATGACATTTTCAATAATTAACCAAAGGACTGTTGATTTTACAGAAGTATCTTCAGAAGTATAGTAGCTACCTCATTTAAACTCCCTTGGAGCATTTGATTTACTAAGTTCAGATAACAGCAGGAAAAACATTGGTTTTCTCAACAGATGTCAGCAGTACTCAATACTTAAAGCAAGTATACAAAGTTAATCTTGCGCAGTGTCAATCATAAACTAAGTCTCTATCCCTAAAAATATATTGCTACTTTTCTTCTATGTTTGTGGTTATCTTACAATTACACTTGTATTTTCTTTGTTGTTTCATGGGACATGGGCATTGCTAGCAAAATCAGCATTTGTTGCCCATCCTGAATTACCCTTGAATTGAATGACTTCCTAGATTATTTCAGAGGCCTGTTAAGCGTCAAGCATATTGCTGTGGGTCTGAAGTCATATATAGGCCTGACTAGGTAAAGACAGTAAACTTTATTTCTTTAGCAAACCAGATTGATGATAGACTTATGGGCACCATTATTAAATTTTACTTCCAGATTTTATTAAGTGAAATTAAATTTCATAGAAACAAAGAAGCTAAGAGCAGGTGTAGATGATTTGTCTCTTTGAGCCCACAACTCCATTCAACGTGATCCTCGAAATCATGCCATATTCCCAATTTCTCCATGTATCCCTTGATACCTTTAAAATTTCTCTCTCTTTCTTCGATTTCACCAACTGACATGGTAGGATTTGAATGCATATCTCCAAAGCATTACTCTAGCCGTCTGGATCACTAGTCATGAGGCATTACTACAATGCCACCATATCCCCTTCTCATTCTGCATGTACGGCATCCAAGGTAATGCCTCCATTTTTTAAAATCTGCATGCACACTAGTCTTTTGTATGCACTTTCACGTGTTCCTTTACTGACGTATTAAATGTTTATACTGTATTTTTTGAAGCCCTGGATAAGCAGGGATAATGTGTGAGGAGGAAATGAGAGCTTGGGGTTATTGGCATATAGTTGTTGTTTTTGCGAAATGCATATAGAAATTGAATGCGTTGCCTGGGAAGCAATGGCCTAATGGTATTATCACTGGACTTTTAACCCAGAAACTCAACTAATGTTCAGGACACTGGGTCCAAATCCTGCTATGGCAGATGTTGGAATTCAGTTAAAAAAAATTTGGAATTAAGCATTTAATGATGACCATAAAACCATTGTTGATTGTCAGGAAAAACCCATATGGTCATTTAGGGAAGGGAATCTGCTATCCTTACCTGATCTGGCCTACATGTGACTCCAGACCCACAGCAATATAGTTGACACTCGACTGCCCTTTGGGCAATTAGGGATGGACAATAAACGTTGGCCTAGCCAGAGATATCCACATCCCCTGAGTGAATTAAAAAAAGTCATTCTAATTTAATGAAAGTGTTTACAAATGCTAAATGAAATCAGATAGATTTAACTTTAAAAGGTCAGAACATCAGCTGAAATCCAAGTAAATAAGTTAATTTCACGACATGATTATAGCAGTCAGGTTAGTTTTCATAAGAACTTCATTCTTGCTTTATGGACATCGATAAAAGCAGCAATAGTTATAGCCCATTTCTAACTGTGGTTGAGAAATTGATGGTGAGCTGCATGCTTGAACTGTTGCAGCGTGTATGCTGAAGGTATTCCCCTTTAATGGTATCTTTGAAAGGCATCTATGTATCCAAGTTGGCACTTAATTGGGGAAACTGAAAAATATATGGTAGCTAAGGATACAAGTAATGAAAACTGCAGTGATTTTGAAAGTTTTGAGCAAGTATGGAGAAATGTCTAGGTTTGGAAAGGAGTAGAATGAGGTTTCAAAGCATGTTGGAGAATGCAAAAATTGCAAGGTTTAAGACAAGAAATTATTTTAGTCAAGAAATTAATGCCCTCCAACTTTAATTTATTAGCATAAGAATTTGAACACCAGAGAAAGTACAACATCCAGATAAAAAGTTACAGTATATACAAAGTTAGCTACTTTAGCAAGGAAGAATAATGACTGGAACTGTGACATACTGCAAAGGTTCTGTAGGAATCCCAGGGCATGACCAAGGACAGCAACGTGCAATTTGAGAAGGCTATATAATGTTAATCTCATGTCAACAGATTTGATGTTTATCATTTGTGCACTGAATATAGTCAGTGAACTTAAACTTCAGGCAGTGTTGGACAGATTGAGAGTATCTTTACAACCACAATGTGATGATTGAGGGAATTTGATTGCGCAGGTAGAACCATGTGTCTAAATCTAACTGCCTAGAAATTTCTTTAGTTTTGTTTTATTATTCTTGAAAATTATCTTAATGAAACTTTACTGATCTGAAATGCTAACTCTGCTTTTCTCTCTCTGTAGATGCTGTCAGATGTGCTGACCATTTGCAGCTTTTACTCTTTTTACTTGCTGACGTTCAGAGTTGTTAGAAGCATGTGGAACGAAGATGTTCACTTATCACAGTTGAAACAGGTTAGCTACAATACAAAAAACAGTGCAAGGCAGTAAAGGAGCATTCACTGATAATTCTATCTCAACTGTGGAGTTGCCAAAGCCGTGCAACGTGTAGCAGCTAGAAGAAACTGCACTGGGATAGAAGAGGAGTATCATGAAATGAAAATGAAAATCAGGAAGGTCCTTGTCTTTTGAAAGATAAGGGCTTGTAATTAAAAGTTCTAATTTTGAAAGGAAAGAAACCCAACATAAATGCTGAAGAGAAGGATGGTACAACAAGATTTTGAGATTTCTAGTCCAAATTAACTTTGTTTCTTTAAGTTCTCTTTTTCAAAATTTTTGTGCTTGGATGAGCTGTGATGGAGTTTGGGGGGAAAAAGCTTTATGGATTTTATTTGTTACTGTTGTCGTTAATCCTTGATTGTTTTCAAATTAAATTGCTTTTATAAAGTGATGACTTTTTTATTTAAAACTGATAGCAGTGCAGGTTGTTTTAAACGTCCTGTATCTGAAACGAAAACCAAACATTCATATTTGCACCTTACTAATTTTCTTACACTTAATGGAAATATTGCTCCAAAAATGCATGGTAGATAACCCCAACAACACAAATTTAATCACAGGGATAAACGGCTGACTCAACATGATGAAGAAAATGCCACTAAACTGAAATGGGATTTAACTCCTAAAACACAAATCACCACTAATGTGTATTAGGCTATTATAATAGAACACTGCATTACTTCAAGCCTGAACTAGTGTTTTTCTCCACATGAACCACTTTGTCTAATCCCATATTACCTCTGACACTAATTAGCTTTTTACAATTATCTGCAGAACAGAAACACTCAATCTGTTGAAGGAAACCAGATTTAATAGGAGACAGAAGTATAACTTGCACCAAATCCATGCTATAATTTGAAGCTAGAGCATTTTCATCTGCCCAATCCTAGATGTACCTTAGTCTTGTTGTCAAAAACAATTCAGTAAAGCTTTTTCAAACGTTTAATATAATGGTAGATCCCCAATTTTTCATTGGAATAATTTTATGAAATGTGTTTGTTAAATTTCATTTCCGCGCTCATCAATTGGTCAAGCTGAAAACATAATGCATCATGATGTGCACCTCTTTAAGAATACTATTTGATATTTTCAACAAATCTTATTTTATATACAGAAGGCACATATCAACGTTACAATTAGCATCAAATGAAGTGTTCCCCTCTCAGATTATTCCTAGAATACTAAGAATTTTATTTATTTGAAGGTTTATCAAGCCTTAAATATGCTAAATCTCTGATACAGATTTATATGAAAATTAGTGGAAAATGACTAAAAACACAATACATGCATTAATACAAATCCAACTGTTTGCCTCTCAAGTCACAAATTGAAGGCAAAACACAGTTAGCAATCTGCTCAGAATCAACAGGAAAGAAACAGTAACCCTTTAATTTCTGTTTTATATCACAAAGCAATGCAACAGAATTATTAGTGTTAATCATCCAATGAGTCATGCTAAAAATAAACTCATCCTCCAGTCTGACAATGAGTGCTTTGAGAGCTATGTTCTTGTTCAAGGATGACATTAATCATAAACCTAACAGTGGAATCTTATGTAAGCCCATGTACAACTGTGAATTATTCACAGAGCATAACTAATATGTGGGTGCAGTAAGCTTCCTCAGAGTACAAAGCATGAATCACAAACTGGCAAGAGGAGAATGGATAGATTATACAAGTAACAGAGAAATACTTTCCGTAACTGTAACTCAAATTGAGTCATTTTACTGAATATTTTGTATCATGAAAAATGACTCAAACCTGCATATACTGTAACAATTACACCCTACAGAGATTCATATGTGACACCAAATAGCAATTAGATAGCAAAGATGCTCCCAATTCTCTAAAAAGTGAACGTGACTCTGATGGCAACCTTTCTTTCCTTTATTCATTAACAGGATGAGGACGTTGCTGGTTAGGCAGCATTTATTGCCCATCGCTAATTGCCCTGAGGGCAGTTCAGAGTCAACCACATTGCTGGGGCTCTGGAGTCACATGTAGGCTAGACCAAGTTAGGATGGCAGTTTCTTTCCCTAAAGGACCTTAGTGAATCAGATGGGTTTGTTCCGAACAATCAACAATTGATTCATGGTCATCATTAGATTCTTAATTCCAGATATTTTATCAACATCTGCCGTGGCGGGATTCGAACCCAGGTCCTTAGAATGTTAACAGTCCAGCGAAAATACGAGACCATTGTATCCCTGACACTCACAGCACTAATACTATATACATTGAAAGAAAAGTGTTTGGTGTTAAAAAATAAATCCCTTTTCTGCTGTTTTCCAGATGTTACTGGTTAACCTGTCTACTCTCCCAAATAATTGGAGATTTTTTTTTGTTTGGCCTATTTTACTGAAGATAACAGAGTCCAAGTAAAACTACAATACACATAATTGAAGCATATCCAATGCATGTCACTTGTATGGTTTGATTTAGTATGGTTCACTGCTTTCTGCGAAGAGCTAAGATCTATTTAAAAATACACACAAGTACACAATGGCTCAACATTGGCACTGAACTTACTGAACTGCAGGCCAAAAACCACATGAGGAATTCAATCAATTCAGATTCTTTCCTTTTAGCCATGTAATGACTACTAATAATTGCCATAAAAATTCAAAAGGGACAAAGGTCTGAGAGATAGTCAAAGGACTAAAAAATGTACCTGGTTCTAATAATGCAGAACAATTGCAATGTTGCCAATTGATCTGTGTTAACTTTTTTTTATTCTTTATTCATTCATGGGATGAGGGCGTAACTGGATATGCAGCATTTATTGCCCATCCCTAATTGCCCAGAGGGCAGTTAACAGTCAACCACATTGCTGTGGGTCTGGAGTCACATGTAGGTCAGACCAGGTAAGGACAGCAGTTTCCTTCCCTGAAGGGTATTAGTGAACCAGATGGGTTTTTCCCGACAATCGACAATGGACTCACGGTCATCATTAGATTCTTAATTCCAGATATTTATTGAATTTAAATTCCACCATCTACTGTGGCAGGATTCGAACCTGGTTCCTCAGAACATTATCTGGGTCTTTGGATTAACAGTCTAGTGATAATACCATTAGGCCATCGCCTTCCTGGAAACTGCATGCAATAAATGTGCAAATCAAATTCCTAATGTGTCCCATAGTAATGGAGCGAAGCATTGTAATTAGATCTCCACAAGAACACAAGGCAGATTTATTATCTTCAACAGTGTGCTTTTCATGATTATTTTCCCCATGTACCCACTGGCTTGACTGCCACACATCTTTCTGTTCCAGTCAAAGTCAATTATTTTCCTCTCAACAGCACTCTTGCCACACAAGTTTGTTCCTAAACTAAGACGTTGCCACTTAACTTTTATGTTAAGCTGTTGTGCAATCTTATTGTGAGAACATAATTGGTAGCAGGAGTTGGGCATAAGACCTTTTAATGAGATCAGGGCTGAACTGCTATATCAAGCCCCCTTTCCCTCCTATCTCCTCAACTCAACTTCAAATTCTCTCTCCATCACAGTTCCTACTCTCATCCCCTGTTCTTCCCAATCTGAAACTGGAATGGCGTCATGACTTCTCATCAAATGCATTCTTTAATTATTCCCAGTCACATGCCCTAAAATGGTATTTGTTGTACCTTCAGTCTTTGTGTTATTCTTCTCTCTGGCAGTCTACTATCCTACTTTTATTTTTCTCAACATTTGGTCTCAATCTCACTCATACCAGTTCTAGGCTGAGTGAGGCCTAACTGCCTCCAGTTTCTGCTTGAAGAATGAACTTCTTTGCAGAACCAGTCCTCTCACTTTTCGTCCTCATCTATTTTCTAACTGTGTTAATCTCTGACGCACCCCTCTCTTTTCCATTCAAAGGTTCTACTCCCTTGGGCACTAAAATAAAGCAAAAGCTTCCATTTACATAACATCTGTCAGAGTCACAGATCACCAAAATCACCTCACACCCAATGAAGTACATTTGAAGTGCGATTCCTGTTATAATGCAGGAAACACAGCAACTGACTCGTGTACAGCAACCTCCTGCAGATGGCAATTGACAATGACCACAAAATCTTGACTTTGTGACATTAATCAATCAGAGAAGGAAGACTGAATAGCAGCTTAAAGTTCTTAGCAAAAATATAGCACCTCCAACAGTGCATCACTCCTTGAGTAGGGAGCACCTGATGAAATTGTTATGCTCAAGTCCCAGAGGCGGGAATGCTAACAACTAAACCATTAGTGTGACACACCCTGGAAAAATCTACCAACAGTGTTTGTGTTATCCTTATTCTGTGCACATGTTACATAGAACATTGAACAGTGCAGCACAGAAACAGGCCTTTCAGCCCACAATGCCTGTACTGACCACAATGCTATTCTAAACTAATCCCATTTGCCTGCGCATGATCTGTTACCCTCTATTCCCTGTCTGCTTGTGTGTCTACCTAAATGCCTCTCAAAGGATGCTATCATATCTCTTTCTATCACAGCCCTCTGGTAGTGCATTTCAGGTACCTACCACTCTGTATAACAAAATTTTCCTCACATATCTCCTTTAAACTTCTCCCTCTCACCTTAAACCCACGTGCCAAGTGTTTGACATTTCCACCTTGGGAAAAAGACTCTGACAACCCACCCTATCCTTACCTCTCAACTTCATATTCGTCTGTCAGGTCACCCCTTAGCCTCAGATGCTCTAATGAAAACAATCTCAGTTTGTCCAACCTCTCCTTATAGCCAGTACACACCAATCCAGGCAACATCCTGGCAAGCCTCTTTTGCACCTCTCCAAAGCCTCCCCATCCTTCCGAGAGTCTGGCGACCAGAACTGTGCACAATACTCCAAATGTGTTGTTGCAGATCTTCATTACAGTGTCCTATGTAGAAATATTTAAAAAGCATTACACAACAATGAATTGCATTTGATAATGAGAGCTCTATGAAGCAACGTATATCAAAAAAGAGCCTGAAGAAATACATGTGATGTTGCTTTAAAAGCAGATAGTAACCTTGGTAGCAGTGTTCCTAGACTGCATTTCCAATTTTGGAATAGGCTGCACTTATCATCTGCTTGAAGAAAAAGTTGCATAAGCTGACCTGGAAAAGCACAGTTAAGACCAGTCAAACCGGTTGCAGAATTTTCTGATTTGTTCTACATAAATCCTAATTAGTCTTGCATTTCAACATATTTATAATTCCTTACGCCAAAGGTGAAAAAATCTGAAGGCCCATAAACAATAAGTACAACCAAACCACTGGGATGAACTGTTAATTTCTATACAAACTTAAGACTTAGCTCCTTTTGATGGTTAAATAAGTTTCACCAGTGACTACAACAAAAAGGCTCAGCTTTGCTTTCTGGGCTGTGCTTAGTGCCCTGATCTGCTGGTAAACAAATTAAGATTTGGCTTCAGTGCCCTCCGTCTGGACAAAATCATTGCTCAACACTCTTACTCATGACTGCCATCCACTGACCCTTGCTGGAAGTGCACAAATGGACATCAGTCCTGCTCCAATGATGCTGCTTGGCCTGCTGTGTTCATCCAGCCCCACAATTTGTTATCTTGGACCTCAGTTGAGTTCATGTTCGAGTTCAGTTGTGATGTGCCTCATGTTAAAATAACTTGCCAATATCTTTCACAGAATCAACGTAACGCATCAGAAGGCTGCCCAAGAAACCATACCTCCTCAGTAACCAATCTATTTAAGAGGCTGAAGGAAAACAAACTTAAGAGAACTGAAAACAAAAACATTACCGTTTTAAATGTCATTAACCTTTTTGATAAGTTCACCCTTTGAAGATATGACAGCAGCCTTATACTCTCTTGTATCTGCCTTGAAACCCTGATTCAGATCTATCATGATGCTCATCCTGGAACTCACTTTTTGTCAACTCAACCTCATTTTCCTAGTTAAAATTTCAAACTGGCTTGGGCTAACAGCCTGCCATGCCTTCAACTGCCAAGGCCCTAATTTAATAGAATTATAGAATTGCTACAATGTGGGAGCAAGCCATTCGGCCCACCAACCTTCTGAAGATCATCCCACCCAAACCCCAACCCCTCCCCCATAACCCCTCCCTGCATTTCCCACGGCCGATCCACCCAGTCTACGCATCCCTTGACTGTGGGAGGAAGCCCATGCAGACACGAGGAGAATGTAAAAACCCTATAGAGCCTGAGGCTCGAATCAAACCCGGGTCCCCGGCGCTGTGAGGCAACAGTGGTAACCACTGAGCCACCGTGCCACCTCCTAAATTTCCTGCCTTCCCTCTCTTCTTCTCTCCTTTTAGGGCACAGCTTAAAGCCTGCCTTTTTCATTGAGCTGGTCATCAGGCCTCATTTATCCTCGATACCTGACACAAAATTTCATTTGATACTGTTCCTGTAAAGTGCCTCTGGACATTTAATTGTGTTAAAGATGCTATATTACTACATGTTACAGTATTAGACACACTGCATAATATTGCTACTTGTATGGAAAAGAATCATAGAATAACAACAGCACAGATGGGACCATTAAGCCCACTGTGTCTGTATCAGCATTCTCTCAGAACTACTCCATTAGTTTCATTCCCCTAACATTTTCCTCGACCCCTCCAACTGTTTCCTCTTTAGACAATCACTTAATTCCCTCTGGAAAGTTACAATCGACCCTGCCTTCACAATACTCTCAGGCTATGCATTTTAAATCCTAAATGCTTGTCCTATCTGGTCATTTTGCCAATCACCTTATATTGGTGTCATCTGGTTTGCAAATCTTTTTCCAATGCAGACAATTTCTCTGTATTTCCAGACCCCACATAGTTTCGAACCCCTCCATCAAACTTCTTTTCAAACACCTCAAAACAGAATGGCCCCAGGTTCAACAATCTATCATTGGAAGGGAAGTCACGAGAACCATTCATGTAAACCACTTCTGCACTGTCTCCAATGCCTTCACAATCTCTCTAAAGTATGATGCCCAAACATGTATTTGAATTGCATGTATTGTGGCATCCTGTACATCAGTGTTATGTGCACACATTCTGCAGATTAAACAAGAACAGAAAACGTATTTCTTACTCTCAATTTGGGAGTGTAGATCATTGACTATAACTTGCAGCTGGCCAACAGTCATGTCTCGCAGGTCTGTGGGTTTGAGGCTCCGCTTCATCAAGCTTTCGCTAATGTGGGGCATATGAGGCAACTAGAAAAGAACAGACATTACTTAGCAACAACAGCCCAAAAAATTGATTGCGATGAAATGTGACAGTGTTACTGGAAGAAGATAACACGGTGTGGAGCTGGATGAACAAAGCAGGCCAAGCAGCATCAGAGGAGCAGGAAAGCTGATGTTTCGGGTTGAGACGCTTCTTCAAAAAAAAAAATAACATTTTTTCTGAAGAAGGGTCTCGACCCGAGACGTCAGCTTTCCTGCTCCTCTGATGCTGCTTGGCCTGCTGTGCTCTTCCAGCTCCACACCATGTTATCTCAGATTCTCCAGCATCGGCAGTTCCTACTATCTTTGTTACTGGAAGTATCTTTTTATGACATTAAACCATTGCTAAGCCATGGCCTCAATAGAATGATATTTGTTTACATATAATGGAAAAGCCCAGCTTAGAGAGACACTTCTTCAACTCCATAACTGGGATGCTTCTCGAGCCTCATTTTTTGCTGTTTGCAGTCCATCAGGCATTCCTTGATGTTCTAGATGTGGAGCAGCTTTCCCAACTTTAGCACTGGTTCCTACAAGTTAGTGAGAAAGGGCAACTGGGTTGGATGTACCTCCGCCATGCTGTGAATTGAAACCTAGTCACAGTCAAGTGGTCCATTTTGTTTACTTCTTCTTGCTGCTCTGTGACTGTTTCACTGAATGCTAGGCAACTTCAGAGGGCCATCAAGAGTCAGCTACATTAGTGAGACCAGAGGTTCACAAAGGCCAGACCAGGTAAGGATGTCTGTATATCTTCACGTTTCCTTCTCTAAAGGAAATCACTGAACTGATTTTATGTGACCAATGAAAACAGAGTTAAGAAGGCAACAATTAAAAATAGTTGCTGCAATGGCAATGGATAGCTGGATGTTTGTAAAGATCCACCATTTCCATCAGTCTGTCAGTCAATCTTTCCCATTGAGCTGGCCTCATAATTCACTTACTTGGATCACTTTCAATTGTGGAATTATTCAAGAGTAAATGACATCCAACTTACGTGCTTTTCCAGATCCCTAATTTTGATTTTTGTTTTCTTTACAAAAAAAAGGTCCAATTTTATAAATTGTATAAAGGTATTACTTCTGACAGACATTTCTGGATACGCAAGAGTCTCTAGCAATTCCCTGAAATACGAATTATAGATATTGTTTGTGAAGTAATGAAGAACTAGATCCATGAAAAGTGTTTTAAATGGAGTGAAGGAAAGTTATGGTAGAACAAATCAAACTCAAGTTTGATAGTTTGCAACGTGTAACAAACCTAGACTCGAAGTGGCTGATGAAGTTATTTGTAATTACTTTTCAAACGAAAGAGTCTCAGTCACACGCTACATATTTTGAAGGGTGAGTTATATATTCAAGCTTTCTTGATGGTATCTGCATTATCTTAACTGAAACTGAACTGCTCTTGTTTGGATAATGAAATAGCATACACAAAAGGAAGTTACTGAAACTCTCCATAATGATTGAAGAACAAATAGATGGCTAATCTGGTCTCCTCCCACCAATATATCAGACTTCAGGAGAAATAAAACCACAAAACATTTCGGACAAAGCCTATTCGATCTCTGGGAAAGGAACAAAGGAAGAGTTAAAATAGAGTGGATTAATCTGCAGTCTTGCCCCCACTGCATTTCCATTTTAACACTGTTGGTGTTATTGGAGGGTAAGCTTCCATCTGGACTCTAGCAGAAGCCTCATCATAAACAGGATCAGGGTCTCTCAGTGGTTTTTTAAACCATCCCAGTGAGGTGTCCACCATGGTTGCTCCGGTGAGCAAGAGGTTAGGAAGCCAAACATGTCTTTGGAGAAATATTTTCAGAATATCCCCTGGTAGGAATTATTTCCTCAGAAGAGAAGGGAGAATGTGACTTCTGTTGTATAGACCTTCCTGCTGATTTTACCTTGTTGTAGGCTGGCTGTCAGCTTCCAGGCACATTCTCTGCCACTTCCTTCTGGAAGCTCAGCTGACCAGAAACCTTCTGAGACCTAAGTACGTACATGTCCTGGGCCTCGGATCAAAATTTCCATTAGGGATTAATACCCACTTATGGACAAATAACTCTCCACAGTTAAAGATAATTGAATAACATTTAGCAATGTGAAAACAGACAAGTAATTCTGAAGTCAAGCTTCTGCAAAAATATCACTGAACCTCAACCTGAGAATCTTCCAATCGCCAGTTTATATTTTTCTTTTTCTTGCAACTTTTTCTGGTAGCATCTGTGATCTAGGTTTCCATCTAGCTCAACATCATGGCCAATTCTGGTATTGTGGATTAGTACTCAACGTGAATCAGTATTGAGCTTATTTCGCTTAAACACAGAAGCATAGATTATAGGAGCAGGAGCAGGTTATTCAGCTGTTTATCATGGCTGATTATACAACCTCAGTCCTCTATTCCTGCTTTATCCCCATACTCTTTGATCCTTTTAGCCCTAAGAACTATATCTAACGCTTTCCTGAAAGCGTACAGGGGCCTCAACCACTTTCTGCGGCAGACAATTTCACTTCATCCTCTGGCTCAGTTCTGAGGAAGAGTGACTAGGCCCGAAATGTTTACTCTGATTTTTTCTTCACAGATGCTGCCAGGCCTGCTGAGCTTTTCCAGCAACTTCTGTTTTAATTCCACATGCTCACTACTTTCTGTATGAAGAAATTTCTCCTCATCTCAGTTCTAAATGGCCTACCCCATATCTTCAGACTGTGACCCCTGGTTCTGTACTGCCCGGTCATCAGGAACATCCTTCCTGCATTTACCCTGTCTCGTCCTGTGAGAATTTTATAGGGTTCTAGGAGATCACTCCTCACTGTTTTAAACTCCAGTGAACATAGTCCTGACCAATCCAATCTCTCTTCATATGTCAGACCTGCCATCCCAGGAGTCAGTCTGGTAACCTTTGTTGCACTCCCACCATAGTCATATAAGGAGATCAAAGCTGCACACAATACTCCAGATATTGTGGAGATATACTCCAGATACAGGGTCACCAAGACCCTGTACAACTGCAGCAAGACTTCCCTGTTCCTTATTCAAATTCTCTCACTGTGAAGGCCAACATACTGTTTGCCTTCTTCACTGCTGGCTGAACCTAGATATTTATGTTTAGTGACTGGTATATAAGAACACCCAGGTCTCGTTGCACCTTCCCTTTTCCAATCTGTTGTCATTCTGATAATAATTTGCCTTCCTGTTGTGGCTAGCAAAGTAGTTAACCTCATATTTATCCACACTATACTGCATTTGCCATGCATTTGCCCACTCATTCAATTTGTCCAAATCACACTGATGTATCTGCATCTTCCTCACAGTTCATCCTCCCACCCAGCTTTGTATCATATGCAAACCTGGATAAATTTCATTTAGTCCTCTTATCTGAATCTCTAAAATAAGTCATGAATAGCTGGGGTCCTAGCATTGACACTTACAGTAGCCCACTAGTCACTGACTGCCACTCAGAAAAAGTATTCCTACTTTTTGTTTCCTGTCTGCCAACCAGTTCTCCATCCATGCTGGTACACTACTCCCCAAGCCCCTTTTTAACTGTACATGCTAAATTCTTATGTGAGATCTTATTGGAAGGCTTCTGAAAGTCCACGCAAATCACATTCACTGGCTTCCCCTCATCAAATTTATCAGCTACATCCTTGAAAAATTCCAGTGAATTTATCAAGCAGGATTTCCCTTTTGTAGATCCATGCTGAATCTATTCGATTCTGTCAAGTGGAGAAAAAGAGAATTACAACTAGAAGAGATTGAAAGCTTCGCCCTTTCTGTCAATTTCAGAGGTGAATGAGTTCTGTTTTAATCCTGTTTCATTCAATTCCGAGAAAACCAGGAGTATGTGGTGCTAATGCTGGGATTTTGTCAACAGTGCGCCAGTCCCAATGTCATAAACATGTGCCACTTCCACTCCCTGCCCTTTTGCCGTTTCGATTATAAGTAGGTGATTATAAGTAAAATTTGAAGATGCAGCATATGTATGAATGACATGTGCAATTCAGCAGATGGGGAAGCTTTCCATGGAAGCACCCAACCAACTAACAATGTAGCAGGTACATGCGAGTCAAAAAGGGAGGAACTGTATCATGGCCAAAAGCTTCCTACTAAAGTGCACTGCCATTAACATCAGGCTTGAATACACAAAGGTGGCACAAGTGTTTTTCAAATTTAAAATTAATCTGTAAATATTTGTGATGTGTGCGTCATTATTTGTAGGAATTGCTTAGTCAGAAAGCTAAATACTGTCAAGATTGGTACACATTGATGGTTACTATTTTCTGGCCTTTGTTGGAAGCAAGTGGGAGTATAATAGCAAGAACATTTTACTACAGTTTTTGCAAGACCATATCTAGGTGATCGGTAACAGAACTGAGGAAGAGTCATAGATAAAAGGTACTGCAGATGCTGGAGAATCCGAGACAACAAGCATGGGGCTGGATGAACACAGCAGGTCAAGCAGCATCATAGGAGCAGGAAAACTTGACGTTTCGGGCCTAAACCCTTCATCAGAAATGGGGGAGGGGAAGAGGGTTCTGAAATAAATAGGGAGAGAGGGGGAGGCGGATAGAGGATGGATAGAGGAGAGGATAGGTGGAGAGGAGGCAGACAAGTCGAAGAGGCGGGGATGGAGCCAGTAAAGGTGAGTGTAGGTAGGGGGGTAGGGAGGAGATAGGTCAGTCCAGGGAGGACGGACAGGTCAAGGGGGCGT